>RWGZ01000110.1:304872-323140 GCA_009725065.1 Utricularia reniformis
GGCCTTATGGTATCAATTCTCATTAGTTATAATCGGGCAATCTCAGATATTACAGAAATTGAAAAATGATACCCCTACCAAGAGACTATTGGTTCGATAATTCATCATTTAGGCTTAATCATCTGCACATATATTTACTTGATGATGGATCGTTTTCATGGTTTTCATTCAGAGAAATGATTAGAGTAGACAAATATTCACCATATGGTATGAATTCAACTTAATTCTTCTGCGACTGGTGACTCACAGTTATGATCAAAGTGATCGAAAAAGTATCCCACAACAAAGAATATTATGGATAAAATGGTTGTCATATAAGGAAATTTAATGAAATCGATATTTGCCCATTTGATGATTAAGAGGTCGCATTTTTGGTAGCTTTCATAGCTTTCGACACGACAGCTTGTTTAATGGTGAATGAGCAAATCTATACAGAAAAATTTCGAGAAAGATTCTAAAGCGGTATACGATGTGGATTTGTTTTGGACAGATGTAGAGAAAGACGTTTGTCTCGTCCATAGCACAAAATAGTCATTTGATAAGTTGTGAAAACTACCTCACATGAAGAGGTATCTTTGTCTCGAACAACGTTGTATCCTTCGCCCGTTCTTCGGATGACATGTGGATAAGTCAAAGAGATAGAGTCAAGTTATTGTTGGGCGCTTATTTATGTCAGCGACGAACATGATGAATCTATGTTAAGTGGATGAGCATGCATTTTTATTTCGTATAAATGGTGTATCCAGTAATTGTCTCATGACCGTCTCGTATTTTTTGTTATGGTTGAAAGAACCAAGAAGATGGCCTGGATGTTTTAAGATCGCTCCCTTAAATGAAGTGCAATAATCAAGGGTCATTCCCTTATGCACGGCGAGTGTTACGGTCTCATACGATGAGAGACGCCTAATAGGGATCCGTACGAAAGTGATCAGGTAATTACCCCATAAAGGAGTAGACTATTTCAACACATTGCGAATAGGCCTTAAGTATTTCATGGATGGCTCGGGTTCATTATTTATGAGAGATACATATTAGCATGTTATTGTTTAACACGTGCGTAGCTATTTACGGTCATACGGCTTAGAGAATTATTGCGAGCATGACATGGATTATATTATTTACCATTGGAGATATTGTAAAGACGTTTTATGGACGACATAGATTTTCTTACTCGAGATAACACGAACATAGTAATATCCATCAGGATTGATTGAGTTGTAAGGTTTTATTATAGACGGAACCAAGCAGAGGCAAATCTTAAAATCGAAGATTGAGAATATTAATCTCATATAGAATCGGGACTTCTTTTATCAAAGGAAACATATGGGTGTAAGACGAAAGTAGGACTTTTCTTGGCCTTCTTATGAGGAATTGAGGGAAGGTAACGACCCTAACTCGATAGGTATGTTTACATAATATTCGACGACCGTCAAAGCTATTATCGAGTTGAGACCTACATTGTATACTTAGAATTCGGCTAGAGACACTTTACTCTTTATGGGATCCTATCTAAAAGGGACAATAAGTCGTCATTTCGCCTCAAAGTTGGGAACCTGACCTCGAGTTCAAATGTTACTCTTCATGTTAAACACATTGCCTTGTTTATTTCAACGGCCCCTTACTAAGAATGCAAACATGCTATATAAACGATAGTATTTACAGATAGCCAGTAATTGAGCTGCATATATAAGATGCACATGATCTATCTTAAGCTTATAATAGTTGCCCCGAAATAGTGAGACTGACAAAGGAGTAAGTACCGACCTCCTGGCAGAGATGAGAAAGTGATGTTCTTGTTCGAACATTGGGATATCATATGCAGGGTAAAGAATATATGAACTGGATGTTTTGTGGGAAAAAATATATGATACGACGGGAATAAGATTGAATTATGGAGTTAAGGAGTCTAGCGAACACTCAAAGTTATGAAAAGCGAGACTTTGACTAAGAAGAAAGCGAAAGCCCCAAGGCGGAACTAAAACCTCTTGATGACAGTTGAGAAATGTTTTCTAAATTCGATAGAGTAATACTAACAAATCGAAGCGATGCATCAGAATTGCAGTTAATAACGAAGCGCACTAGTATGCAAAGTAAAGAGTGATACGTATAAGAGCATACACTCCGAGTTGAAGAAGCGTGAAATTCTCAATTCATCTCGGAATCTGATTCCGTAGGTAATAACGAGATGACTTTAACATTATTCATGGTATTGTTAAAAGTATATGAGCGAGTTCTGGATTTATATACGAGCCGATATAATGTGGTTTACGACTCAGAATCTGAATCTGAAAACCAGGGGACTATTGATATTGCCCGAGTTTATTTATGTAATTATGTTAACCTCGGGGCTCGTCCGACGTGGCTATGTGGGGTTTTCGGTATTTTTATATGTCTATCGCGAGGCGTTTTTGAGGGTATTCTCGTAATTCAGGCATGCTGGACCCTATATAAGGCTTCTGTAAGTGTTTTAGGCTATTTCGGCCGCGGACGGGGCCAGGGGTATTTTCGTAATTTGCCACCCGGGAGCACATCGGCCGGGTGCAATGGCGATATGTGGCTGTGTATTCACTATTTGGAGGTAGAGAACTGATTTACGAGGTTTTCGGGAATTTTCTAATCGCATTTCCGACTAAACACTCGACCGGGATGGAGTTCCGAAGTTCCGTGGCACTGTGACACTTATTCCGGATTAATTGGATATTTTCTTAGTAAGTTTGGCTAATTTGACTAAGATTGGGCTTTTGGACCTTAAGTTCACTTATTGGCCGAGTTTTTCTATAAATACAAGACCCTAGGCCTAAAAAAGGGTTCAGACTCTAGGCACGCTTCCCAAGGCATGTTTCTCGCTTAAATTAAACTCGGTATTCGCGAGATTTCGGTATCCGTGACTTTTCGTTCGAAAAGTCGCGAGTCGCGAGTTTTTGTGCGAAAACTCGCGACCAGCTCACCCTGAGACACTATTGGCGAGATTCGGTTCGAAATCTCGCGGCATGGCCTTCATTCGCGAGTTTTCGCTTGATTACATCACTATTCGCGAGATTTGGTTCAAAATCTCGCGGCCAGGCTTACATTCGCGAGTTTTCGCTTGATTACATCACTATTCGCGAGATTTGGTTCGAAATCTCGCGGCCAGGCCTACATTCGCGAGTTTTCATTTGATTACATCACTATTCGCGAGATTTGGTTCGAAATCTCACGGCCAGCCCTCTACTCGCGAGTTTTCGACAACTTCGGCGTGGCGGAACAAATTCAATCGTTTTTCGTACCGTTTTCATTCGGATTATCATTATCTCATGATTGTACTTGTATCCTTTGATTATTATAGTGAAAACCAAGGTAGAGCTATGCTCTCGCGAGGACGTAAGCTCACGCATTGTGGGCCCAACCTCGTATATCGCTCGTGTCCTCACAAAAAAATTAAATTTCGAGTAATTAAAAATTGACTGATCTAAAAATAAGCAATCTAAAACATTTTTAGACGAGATCAATAACATTATCACTTCAATTCAAAACTCTCATAACAACTTCATGTCCTTCTATATTGGCCAGGTGTTTGTATTCATAAGTCCCCAATGTTTATCGGTAATATTACGACATCATATCCGAATTGTTTAGAATGCTTCACTGAAAGAAACTAATTAATCGGTCTCTCCTTGACAATTAATATTCTACATATACCATCATTTTCGTAAAATTCACACTCAAATGATCCTAGTTCTCCTTCCCGAATAGAACTAATGTAAGTGTATCAAGATTCGGCCATTGGTAGTTTCCTACTAACATAATTTACTGACCGATGCTATATGTCATTGTGTCTAACCAAGTCAACTTTCTCAAAACTTCTCTTGACAATAGAAACTATAAAACCAACGGCTCCCCAGGGAAAGGTGGCGACATTAACTATTCTTTACTCAAATACTCCATCAAACTTTCACAAGTTGATCGACATTGGACAATATTAATTTATTTTCGTCATGCAGATACATAAGACCAAGAACATTCCTCTCATTTCTCAGAAACCCACATCTAGGAGGGCTAAACATCATATCATACTTCCACAAGATACTAAAACATTCATTCGTATGCTTAACATGATTTCTGCATTGTCGACTCCTTATACGTATTCCTTGATGTAGACTTCCAAACATTCATCGATCGTATCCTTAAATATTAATCCACCTAGGTTGATACGTGCTTCCCTCATTCTTCAAATACAAAAGGCATAATTAAGAAACTCAAAATCGCACCTCGAATCTATCATCATGCCAACTCTCCATGTATTATTCAACTTTGGGACAACCAATGGGTTTGTGATCCAATATACGTATCTTACAACCTCGATGAGTCATACTTGCAACAAACTTCCAACCTATTGATCAATTGTCTTTTCATTTTTAGGTGAGAACTTCTAATGAATCATTTTCAATCTCTTGTGACATCTCCATTTCAAACTACTTTAATAACCATATGTTTCATCAGTTTATTGTTTTTTTTATACTTCCGAGAAGACCTCATCATTTGAATCCACTCATGTTTTCTAATAGAACATCCACAATCCAAACTGATTTCTTCGCACTAGAGCCCTCTATACCGATTTGGAACATGATATTACAAAAAAAATGTGATAACTCCCGGTTCCCTTTCATCTTTCTGATACATGATGAGATAGGAAACTTCATCATCAAATGAAGCTTGCATTCAATCGGCTCGAACAAATATAAAGCAATACTTTAGAATATCATTATAAGGGATGATAAGAAAATCCACCACTACGAATACCACCAGTAAATTACTCAATATTTTTTTATCTCCCAAAGATATTATGAGAAATTAGATCCTTCGGGAGCAACAAATGTTATTAAATCCGACTAACATAAAATGTAATGGCCGGGGCTTAATAGTTCAACTCAATAATGTCGTAGGTGAATTAAGATGGCAAGTCCCATAAATATATATTTCCGGAATAATACTATTCCAAACGATCATTAAAATAAATTTAAAGAAGGGGAGTTCCATAAAAATAAATTTCCCAATGAATACCATTATGGGCAATTAACAAAATATATAAATTCGATGTCCCCTTCACGNTTATTGCAACAATATTCTTAGGGTAAATTTATGATTTGTGTACTCGAATATTTCGACTACGCAAATCAGGAGACTTCTGATATCACCCTAAGAAATTTATTATTCGAGGACACAAATATTTCTATATAGTTATTCCAAAGTAGAGAAATGAAGCTGATCGAGATATTTTGATGATTGACATTGTTTATAGCTTAACGTCGTATTTGGATCGGGTTACTTATTTACTGGACCAATGTGACTAATTTAGATATTAATGGGTCATTATTTATTGGATTTCATTAATAATGGGCCTAGTGAGTTATAATTGGGCTGGACAAATCACCTATATAAACATTGTTAAAGTGTTAAGGAGGAGAGCTTGGATTCTTGACCTAAGGATGAGGTCGCTATTCTTTTCTTTCTTGCCCGGGAAAGCTACGACTACGGCCATCAAAACATGATCTTTTTCTTTGGTTTTCTAAATCATGTTCTCCTTTTGTAAATCAAGGAACTTGACGTTTACAGTGGATTCAAAGGCTACGGCCGGGGTGGTTTTTTATCCTTTCTTTTACAGAAAGGTTTTCCACCTACAAAAATTGTGTCTTTTTACTTCTTGCTTTCGTATAACTTTTTCGTTCGACCCCTATCCGTAAAAGGGGTCTAAATTTTGTGATTTCCTTGGGCAGGTTGATAACCCTCATGTCGATATCCTTGTTGATTCCTATGTTGTTGATTCCTACCTCCTCGACCACAGTTATTATTCTACCTTCTTGCATCTCTATAATTATGCCGACCACCATTGAAAAATTCTCTTTGGCCACCCCTTTGATGCTGGCCACGTTGTCCTCCGTACCCACGGCCTCTAGTGTTAGGTCGTGGCGGGTCTGCCTTTGGGGGTTTAGCCAGTGTCCCCAACTGGACACTCATATCGATCTTTCCAGGGTTAGCTTCCGGCAGCGCTTCTACAGTGCTAATCAACTCATCTACTGACTCAATTCTAACAACCTCTCAACATCATACATCATATCTCGACAATCGTTGGTGGCATGTCCAAAACTTTGATGAAAACGACAGAATACCTGGGATTCATAATTCCCCGGTGATGGATCTTGCAATGGAGGGGGATAACGAATGGATCCACCCTTTTTCTGTTCGATAACGGTGAAAATTTGTTCATAACTGAATGTGATGTACGTTCTCAATTTAGGTCGTACTGCGAGACACTCTTATCCGGCATTCGGCTTGCAACGATATTGTGGGAACCATAAGTTCGCACTTCGATCACTCCGTGGTCCCGTAAGCCTACATCCTCCCAGATGTACTGCGTGCACCTCAAAGCCTACTCTTCCATATATTCCGGGGGATCTCTATTCAAAGAATTACACAACGGATGTCCAGCTAGAATCAGTTGGAGTACCCCAACTTTTTCACTAACAATAATCCGAGGTATTTTCCTACACTCGGCTTCAAAACAGGTAATAAAACCTAACAATCTCTCTGAAGAATCATACCGCAACGCGGTCAAAGAAGTGATAGATTTTATTGGCACATTGAAAAGCGCAAAAGCTTAATAAAATTGATCTTTAAAATCCTGATATGAAACAATAGAGCGCCTCGGTAAACGATTAAACAATCGGAGGGCAGATTCCTTAAGAGAAGCTGCAAAAACGAAACACATTGCAGCATCACCGAAATTCATCAAGCTTACATGAATCTCCAAATTCGATGTATTAGCATGTGGGTCTGTCGACCCGCGATACTGCGAATGATCCTTAAGCATTTCAATGAACTTCGAACGGGTGGCACTAATAATTGCCGTGGAAAACGCAGACAAAGCATTTGAAGTGTTCCACGGACTTTGCAAAACTTCCATAGAGGGTAGCGCCTTTCCTCGATTACCATAAGGCTCCTAAGCTCTTTCGTATTCAATATAATCACCCTCATAAGCAGATGTTTGATGAGTATCTCGGGTGTGCACGCCATACACCCGTCTCCTTTCCTGACCAAGAGTCAGATTGGCCTCCAATTGGTTCATCGTGTGCTCGTTTTGTTCCATCCTTCCACTCATCTCCTTAAACTTCAGTTCTATTCAATCTCCAATCCTTTGTAAAGTATCGTTCTGCTCTCCGGTTGCCGCAGTGTTCGCTTGCGGTTCTGGAACATGGTTAGTGTCTTCCTCCGCCACCTCATCATTAACGGGTTCTGGGGTAACATTGTTCGTCCGGGTTCTCCTTTGGGCATCGACTTTGTTATCGCTGCAAAAAATCCGCAATAACAAAATTTAGACCCCTTTTACGGATAGGGGTCGAACGAAAAAGTAATACGAAAGCAAGAAATTAAAAGACACGATTTATGTAGGTGGAAAACCTTTCTGTAAAAAAAAGGATACAAAACCACCCCGGCCGTAGCCTTTGAATCCACTATAAACGTTAAGTTCGTAGATTTACAATAGGAGAACATGATGTAGAAAACCAAAGAAAAAAGATCATGCTTTGATGGCCGTAGTCGTAGGTTTCCCGGGCGAAAAAGAAAAGAAAAGCGGCCTCCTCCTTAGGTTAAGAATCCAAACTCTCCTCCTTAACACTTTAACCATGTTTATATAGGTGATTTGTCCAGCCCAATTATAACTCACTAGGCCCACCAATAATTGAGTGCAATATATAATGACTCATTAATATCTAAATTAGGCACATGGGTTCAGTAAATAAGTAACCCGATCCAAATACCACGTTAAGCTATAAACAATGTCAATCATCAAAATATCTCGATCTGCTTCATTTCTCGACTTGGGAATGACTATATAGAAATATATGTGTCCTCGAATAATAAATATCTCAGGGTGATATCAGAAGTCCCCTGATTTGCGTAGTCGAAATATTTGAGTACACAAATCATAAATTTACCTTCTAAAATAATGAGTGGGGATATTATCTTCTTATTACTGAACCTGTGAATATACTTATCCAAAATCTCTCTCTCTAAACTCTGTAACACTTCTTTGATAACTTTTTGTTTCATTTGTTGTCTAAAAATTGTCCGATAGTTTCCGACCGTCGTTTAAGAGACTGATATATGAGAAATCCTTATATGCCCGAATAAACGACTTCACAATTCATCATATAATAAATATGATTTTCTGATCATAAATAATAACATATTTCTTGTTGTTGGGGTCATAGCTCAGAGTCCCCAAGCTATAAAGAGAATCCCTGAAATCCTGGTGTTGGTCCTTAACAAGCGCCAACACCCCTTACTTAGATCGACTTGTCTCACACTGCTCCAAAAATAAGCGTAGGAAGCCTTCACGATCCAAGTGAAAGTAGCGTCAGGTTCAGGGTACAATCCTTAAACTGACGTAAATCTTTCACTCCCACTTGGACAGATCAGGTACCTCGCGCCAGAGAGACCTTTCACTACCTATGCGGAAGTAGTTTCAGGTTCATGGTACAATCCTTATACTGACGTAAATTTTTCACTCCCGCATAGATAGATCCAATACCCTTGGCTTAGGTGGCTTTTAGAGGGCCGCGGAGGACGCAGATGTCTTTTCGCGTATCTCAATAAGCATCAAATATTGTTCTCACTTCTGGGTCTAAACGAGCACCCAACAATCACGGGCTTCAACTACCGCCCCACATAACTTCACTTCATAACTCAAGTCTCAACAAGAACCCGTGGGCCTCAAGTAGCGCCCTAATTCTTCTAATATGATCGGGTCTCAACAAGCACTCGTGGGCCTCAATCAGCCCACCACGTTACCTTTCATGTATAAACTTGCACACATAATAGTCTCATAATGTATATGACTGACCTTTCCCATTCTCCTCTGCAAAGGTAAGTAAACGTAGAAAGCCTTCGTTGCCCGAATAGAAGTAGCGCCAGGTTCAGGGTACAATCCTTAGACTGGCGTAAAAATTTCACTCCTATTCGGGTGGCTCAAGTTCCTCGCACTAGAGGACCTTCACTATCTAGACGAAAGTAGCGTCAGGTTCAGGGTACAATCCTTATACTCACGTAAATTTTTCACTTCCGCCTAGATGAATCCAATCCCCTAGACCAAAAAGTCCATGTGGAACAACGGACGAGACGGATTGTCTTTCTCACTGCGGACTGTGACCAGCCTCCGACGAGGGTGCGACCCTCGACGGCGTGTCATGGAGGAGTCGGGAAAAGGGCTCCCGTGTGCCACGGAATAATGCTCGGAACGTGGCCGGCTGTCAAAGAATCGGGCCCCTTGACATACTCCAACAATATTCATGTATAGAAGATTCTGCTGCAGCCAAAGACTCTCAAGTTCAAAAAATAATTTGACACAGTATCCGATCTAACAAGTTTGAGATTGATCGACTAGAAGACAGGCAGCACAATGCATTTCTAATCTATCCTAAATTGTTTAGTTTCCATCCTCCATCACACTAAAATGCAATAAACCTTACTCCTATCTTACCAGTCCCCTAGTCGATTGATCTTGTGTTGTTAGAAAGGATACAAAAAAAGAATAGAATATTTTAAAAAGGAGGAGGATTTTTTTAAAAAAGATCGAAGAGTCTCGTCTATACATAATACTTGCGTAAATTGGAAATATGTCAAGTCCGTGGCAACTCCTCTCCGCTCATATTCATAATCTCATACATTCATTTTCTTACCACCGCCGTAATCCGTTACGAAATATCCCATGCGAAGTACAACTTGCCAACATGTTTACTCATCTCAACTTTCTTGATAGTGAGGGGAATTAATATACCGATCCCCCATATTCCGATAGGCAAAATGTTGACACCGATTCAATTTCTGATAAATAGGAATTAATAAGTGCAATAGATAAATGAATTCCTTGAATAGATAGGCACGACGTTCTTATCCTCCAGAATATGTAGGAAGAATTCTCATAATAATAGATTTCACTCCCTTCAATAAGTCTCTAAGTAGAATAAATTATAGATTCCTTGTATTTTTTTTGTCACTATTACTAGTTAAGGGATAACAAGCATAATATTATCACTTCAATTCAAAACTCTCATGTCCTTCAATATTGACCAGGTGTTTGTAGTCATCAGTCCCTAGTGTTTATCGGTAATATTACGACATCATATCTGAATTCTTTAGAATGCTTCCCTGAAAGAAACTAATTAATCGGTCTCTCCTTGCTAGTTAATATTCTACATATACCATAATTTTCGTAAGATTCACACTCAAATGATCTTAGTACTCCTTCCCGAATATAACTAATTTAAGTGTATCAAGATTCGGCCATTGGTAGTTTCCTACTAACATAATTTACTAACCGATGCTATTTGTCATTGTGTCTAACCAAGTGAGCTTTCTCAAAACTTCTCTTGACAGTACAAACTATAAAACCAACGGCTCCCCAGGGATAGGTGGCGACATTAACAATTCTTTACTCAAATACTCCATCAAACTTTCACAAGCTAATCGACATTGAACAATATTAATTTCTATTCATCTTGCAGATACATAAGACCAAGAACATTCCTCCCCTTTCTCACAAACGCCCATCTAGGAGAGTTGAACATAATTCGATACTTTCGCAGGATACTAAAACATTCGTTCATATGCTTAACATGATTTCCGCATTGTCAACTCTTTGTCTGCATTCCTTGATGTAGACTTCCAAACATTCATCGATCGTATCCTTAAATATGAATCCACCTAGGTTGATACGTGGTTCCCTCATTCTTCAAAACAAAAGGCATAATTAAGAAACTCAATATCGCACCTAGGATCTATCATCATACGAACTCTCCAGCTATTATTCAACTTTGGGACAACCAATTGATTCGTGATCCAATATACGTATCTTACAAGCTTAATGAGTCATGCTTGCAACAAACTTCCAACATAATCATCAATTGCCTTTTCTTTTTCCGGGTGAACTTCTGCTTCTTCTAATGAATCATTTTCAATCTATGTTGACATCTCCATTTCAAACCTGAATAGCAACACTATGACAATTCTCCATTTCAAACTGCTTTAATAACCGCATGTTTCATCTGCTTATCGTTTTTTTATACTTCCGAGAATACCTCATCATTTGGATCCACTCATGTTTTCTGATAAAACATCCACAATCCAAACTAATTTCTTCGCACTAGAGCCATACATAAGGATTTGGCACATGATATTATAACAAGAAAGTGTTAACCCCGGGTTCCCTTTCATCTTTCTGATACCCGAGGGGATAGGAAACATCATCATCAAATGAGGCTTGGATACAATCGCCCGAACAAATATAAAGCACTCCTTTAGAATAGCATTATAAGGGATGATAAGAAGATCCACCACTACGAATACCACCATTAAATTCCTCGATATTTTTTATCTCCCATAGAGATTAGGAGAAAAATAGATCATTCGGGAGCATCAACACTGTTCTTAAATCCGACTAACATAAAATGTATTGTCTTGAGATTAATAGTTCAACTCAATAATGTTGTAGGTGAATTAAGAAATTGGGATCCATAAATATATATTTCCAGAAGAATACCGTTCCAAACGATCAATAAAATAAATTTGAAGAAGGGGAGTTCCATAAAATTAAATTNTCTCTTATTTCCATTAGTGAGCAGACCAAGAGCATAATCGGCTCTTGGTCGAGTGGTTTTCACCCCATTTTACGGGGTTTCCACTATATATGCTGTGTTCTTACTTTGATTTTAACTTTTAATCGCTCTCCATATCTTTTATAAATTAAAACCGAGTTCGTTGATTGAACGAACCGGACGACTGTTGGTACCCCCTAAAAAGGGACCATAACACTTACTAACCCTTCCTGTTTCCCTAAGTCGGAACCTTCCTTTACTACATTGTGTTCACTCCGCTTACCGTTTGCTTTCGCTCGTTAAAATCCCTTCGTGCTTCCCTACATTTCGTAACAGGTCTTAGTACTCGATTTTCGATGTTATTATCTCATTGTTAACTATGTGATTACCGTAGACCCTACGTATCCGTTTTCTCTCACGATCCGGCTTTAAGATGCGACGAGAACACCCAAATTTAGTATTTCCACGATAATTCACTTCATTCTCGAATTCCGTGATAATTTGTTCTACAAAATTTCCGCGACAATGTGTGTGGTTTAGGTTTTCCGTGACAATTTTGTGGTTTAGGTTTTTCCGCGACATTTTTGTTCTCTGCCAAAATTCCGCGACAATTCTCTTTGCACCAAAATTCGCGACAATTTTGCACTCCACAAAATCCGGAAAAATTTTCTTTTCCGTGACAGTTTTCGTGTTTTTCGGGTTTTTTGCGGATTTTCGTGGCTTAGTGATAATTAACTTGGGTTTGGGCCTTCCCACCCCTATTTATGGAAATTTTAACTTCTCTAATTCACATTTTGACCCCTCCTTTTTATTTTGACCCCTACTTTATCTTTTGCTTTACTTTTCTATCTTTTCGTTTCCTTTTTCATTCTTTTATTCCCGTACCCTCGTTATTCCTTGTCTAAACTTTACCACTATATTCCCTACTATTGTTCCATCATACCTTTATTCCTGGCTATTACAAATAAGAAATCCATGCTAAATTGTGTTTTCTAGTGATAAATAGTAAATCCGAGGTGAATAGTGTTTTCCGAAGTTAATAGTTTTCGCGGTAGACCCCTTGTTTTGCAGATTTCATATTTATTCAGTTGTTTGTGCTTTCGATCGATCATTTATTTTGATCACGGAGAAACAATATACGATTTGAATTTCCATAGTGAATTTGCATTTGGAGGCCAAATATTCGGTGAATTATTGTTAAGAATAGAGTTTCATCATTTTCGTCTTGGTTTACAACGTTAGACTCATTTCTCAATCCTCATTAGTATTAGATCATTTATTTTTATCCAATTGACCATATTTTGTAATGTGGAAATTTATTATACATAAACACTCATGTAGTGCTTTGCTCTCCCGAGAGCCGAAGTCTACACATTGTTAGCTCACCTCATAAATTTTTGTGTTTTGTCAATAGCAACAACAAAAAAAAATCCAACTAAATAATTGACTGATTTGATAAAAAATATTTTAAGACAAAATCAAATAATATATTTTAGTTAAATATATAGGGATGACAAAAAACTAAACCCGATAGATATCATATCCTACCCTATGAAGGAGGTTTGGATTTTTTGGGGATTTGGGAGGATAAGGGATTTAAAATGATAAACTCACAGGGGGCGTGGTGAATGTGGATTTCAACACAATCCAAACTATGGCTATTATTCGATCCGAACGAACCAAACACGATATGTTCATATTCGTTCATATTTTTATTCGAATGTGTTCATGTTCGTTCATATTTTATTCGAACGTAAAAATATGTTCGAACATTGTTCAAATTATTAAGTGAATGTTCATGTTCGTTCGTATAGCTTGTTCGAATATTGTTCGTACGATTTGTTCGAACATGTTTGTAAACTTGTGCGAAATTCATCTGTTATCGCTGATAAAAATCCGCAATAACAAAATTTAGACCCCATTTTACCGATAGGGGTCGAACAAAAAAGTAATACGAAAACAAGAAGTAAAAAGACACGATTTTTGTAGGTGGAAAACCTTTCTGTAAAAGAAAGGATAAAAAACCACCCCGGCCGTAGCCTTTGAATCCACTATAAACGTCAAGTTCGTAGATTTACAATAGGAGAACATGATGTAGAAAACAAATGATAAAAGATCATGTTTTGATGGTTGTAGTCATAGGTTTCCCGTGCGAAAAAGAAGTGAATAGCGGCCTCCTCCTTAGGTCAATAATCCAAGCTCCATTAGGTCAAAAGTCCAAGAAAAAACCCCATTTTTCTTTGTTTAACCATGTTTATATAGATAATTAATCTAGCCCAATTATATCTCACTAGGCCCATCATTAATGGAGTCCAATAAATAATGACCCATTAATCTCTAAATTAGGCACAAGGATCCTGTAAATAAGCATCCTGATCCAAATACCACGATAAGTTATAAACAATGTCAATCATCAAAATATCTCGATCTGCTTCATTTCTCGACTTGGGAATGACTATATAGAAATATATTTGTCATCGAATAATAAATTTCTCAGGGTGATATCANTTTATCACCTCCTCTACCACTCCAAATACCCGAAACGCATGCCCGTCCCCAGATGAAGACTGCCTTGTGCAGCGAAGGGTCAGCGTCCCCGCGCCTGTTGTTTGGATCGGGGGTGTTATTGCGTGGTCGTGGTCGTGGTCGTGGGTTCGAGCCCCACAGACGGCGCCAATGTTATTGCTGATAAAAATCCGCAATAACAAAATTTAGACCCCCTTTTACGGATAGGGGTCGAACGAAAAAGTAATACGAAAACAAGAAGTAAAAAGACACGATTTTTGTAGGTGGAAAACCTTTCTGTAAAAGAAAGGATAAAAAATCACCCCGGCCGTAGCCTTTGAATCCACTATAAACGTCAAGTTTGTAGATTTACAATAGGAGAACATGATGTAGAAAACAAATGATAAAAGATCATGTTTTGATGGTTGTAGTCATAGGTTTCCCGTGCGAAAAAGAAGTGAATAGCGGCCTCCTCCTTAGGTCAAGAATCCAAGCTCCATTAGGTCAAAAGTCCAAGAAAAAACCCCATTTTTCTTTGTTTAACCATGTTTATATAGATAATTAATCCAGCCCAATTATATCTCACTAGGCCCATCATTAATGGAGTCCAATAAATAATGACCCATTAATCTCTAAATTAGGCACAATGATCCTGTAAATAAGCATCCTGATCCAAATACCACGATAAGTTATAAACAATGTCAATCATCAAAATATCTCGATCTGCTTCATTTCTCGACTTGGGAATGACTATATAGAAATATATGTGTCCTCGAATAATAAATATCTCAGGGTGATATCATTATCCAAATGGTTCTTCATGTCTAACTCATCCCCATTTTCTATAGAAGTTAGTTTATAATAAAAAACAATAATTTCATCCAAATGGTTCACTAACGGTGATGAATATTAGTCTTCTTCTATATTTGACATTTTAGGAGTTTTATATAATATCAAATATGTTCTCTTTTCAATTTTTTAAATTCAATGAATAGTTGAAAAGTGAAAAAGTGCCGCAGTTAGAGTCAATTAGTGAAAATTATGGTTTTGTAAAGTTTTTTTAAACTCAAAAAAGTATAACAATATATTATAATAAAAATTAATTAAAATAATATATTTGTTCAAGAAAATGTTAATGTTTGTTCAAATTATAAACGAACAGATAATAATGTTCGAACAATGTTCATATTTTTATTCTAATGAGCGAACACGATCATATACGAGCCGAACACATAGTGTTCGGATCGTGCAAACAGCCCTAATCAAAACACATACTTATCCTAACCGCTAAACTTAATGTAATATTTAAAGTTTTTATTTCAAATATTTATTTAAATATCTTATTTAATGTGTTATTTATATAATTTTTAATATATAATTATATTATTTAAACTATTTTAACATTTACATATATTTTTACACTTTTTTTATCTCAAGTCAAATAAACTTTTTAAAAATATTAACGTATATTAAATCAATCAAGAATTACTTTTAATTAATTATACAATTATAAATAGTAGAAAAAATATTCACAAAATTTTAGAGTTTAAAGTTGATTGATTATAACAATTTTTTTACTATATTTATCATTTTAATAGTTTTTATCTTTTTAAATTATTTTAAAGTTTCGATGTGTTTATAAATATCAATGATAAATAAATGCAATATATTTTAAAATATTTAATACTTTTCATTTAATTATTTTAAAAATTTTTAATGAAATATTATCTGAAAAAATGAAAACAAATATTTATAATTTTTATTATTTGACATTTTATATGGGTTTGATTATTCGTCGTGAAGACGGTATTTGCAAGGGTAGGGTATGGATTTGAATATTTAAATCAAATGTGGATTTGGCGGGGGCATCGATTTGAAGTTATTAGTGGTGGAGCGGGAGTAGATTTGATTAAATCGAATCTAAACACTACCCATTGACATCTCTATGAATATATTGAAGTTTTGCATGTGGTAGGAGAAAAATTAATCTGTTTGCAGGTGATTTGTCAACAAATAATTTTTGAACGGGAAATGACTTATTTTTCCCGTAATATATTCATATTTAATGAATGTTCAACAAATCATTAAAATATAAATATTGACAAATTTGATTTTCAAGTATTTTTTGTATTTTAAACCAATAATTTTAAGTTACAAAACAGCTTCCCTTAATGTAACAAAGTTGTAAAATTAATCCTTTATTTTGGTAACGGGCGTTAAAATTATGTTGCTTCATTGTTTTATATGTTTTCTACTTTTCATTACTGCCTTTGTGTTTCCTATTGGTAGGGGTGAGCATTCGATACCAAATACCAAACAAAACTAAATATTGAAATATCGAATACCAAACAAAACTAAATATTGAATACCGATCCCAATCTAATAATTTTTCGGTACCGATACCAAAATAATTTCGGTATTTTGATATTGGTACCAAAATTAAATGCAAATAAAAAAAATTGTCTCAATCAATTAAATATAAAAATATTTTAACAAAACAAAAATTGAGTAATTGATCAAATTTCTCTATTTATATAATAATACAATCTTCAATTTTTCTAGTTTCTCCTCCAATATAAGTGTAGAATGTTCTGAAACTTATGAAAGCAAATCGAAAAATAATTGTTAGAAAAGAAATGAGAAGTTTATAGTTTGTGGAAACTAAATTACCATTCTCATGTGGAATGTAGTCATATGGAAACTAAATTACTATTCTCAAAGTTATCTTGTTTATATTGATCTTCTTAAATATTATCATATTGTAGTCTACAGAGCCAATCTTGAGTGCATATTACTGTCTCCACACTTTTCAAATTCAAAGAACTTCTATAATAATCAAGTATTCGTCCACCTATTCTACTAATAATAGGTGGAAATTAGAATAATGCCCTAAAACCTTACATTCAATTCAATAATAATAATTGAATAATCTGTCCCATTTAAACATTTTTAAAAATTAATTTTGTATTCAGTATTTACCAAATTTTCATTCTTATTACCCAATACCAACCAAATACCATAATTTCATAAAATCAACTACCATACCGGTTTCTATCAGAGCCATGTCTTCTACTTTTGTAGAGAATAGAGCTACTGTTTTTGTAGTTTTTATTGCCATGATACAGATTCTTTGAGAGCAAAGTAATGAAACCCGTTGTAGATCTTCTGCTGTCTAAATCCCCTCCTAGATCTGAATCTGAATATGCTCTAACTGCGAGAAATCCTTTGCTTCCTTTAAATATTAATCCAACTGATTTTGTTGATTTCAGGTACCTTAGATGCCATTTCAGAGCTTCCGTGTGGGTCTTTAAAGGATTGGCTAGGAATCTACCGGGCACTTCAACTATATGTAATATCAGGCCTAGTGTACACCATTAGGTACATCACTGATCCTATAGTTGATGAATAGGGTATTTTATCCATTTATGTTGCTTCTTCTTCTATTGATAGCCCCGGTTCCTTAGTGTCATATGGTTTGACATATGTGTGGAAACTGGTTTGCATACATCTATACTGAACTTATCAGGATTCTATCAATATAACTTGACTTTTCTCCTCCATAGCACAGAAATATGCATTCTTCAACATGACTATCAAGTTTAGCCATTTCTTCCCTAGGAATATGCGCTAAAACTCTACAGTCAAACACCTTCATATGCTTAAGACTTGGTGCTTTTACTCTCCATTTTGTCTGTGGAGTTCCAAATGTATTGCATTTGGTGGTGACCTATTTATTTGGTAGCAATTTATTTGGTAGCAAGTCACATTCAAAGCTTCTGTCCAACATTTCTACGCAAGCTTTGTTGTTCTTAATAGACACATGACCTTATTTGGCAAGCTTCTGTTGTGTGATGACCCCGTAGAAAGGTATTTTAGATCAATAGGAAAAATATAGTGGTAATGTATAAATAGGGAATAACAAGGTATGCGAGAATGAAAGGAGGATAAAGAAACAAAAAAGGAAAGAGTTAAACAATAGATAAAGGAGAGGTCAAAATGTAAGTAATGAGGGGTCAAAATGTAATTTAGGAAAGTTAAATGTCTATAAATAGAGGTAGAATGACCCAAAATCAAGTCATTTGCCACTTGAGAACGGAAAAGTCACGGAAAACACTAAAACACAAATTCACCGTGAA
>RWGZ01000110.1:323241-344378 GCA_009725065.1 Utricularia reniformis
AATTTTATTCATAGACAATTCGAACTCTTCAAATTTCTAATCACCCCGACCAAAGATTTTGAAACTATTGATTCTTGCAAATCCAAGATCGACTTCTCTGCTATTGAAAACGTCAAGTTCTTTATTGATTAATCAATCAACATTAAATTATGATATTGCATCCCAAATTATTTGTATATGAAATTCCATTTGGAATATTCAACCAAATAAATGAAAATACAAGATATTCAAGTTATCTTTGTTAATCTCAAGTCAAATAATATTTATACAACCATCATTACGAGATTTGATCGTTGAGGTAAATAGCATATCCGAACGATTTCTCGTAGTCCAGTCATTAGATGAACTTGTTCTCTAACAAGCATTCATATGTTTATCCTATAAAACTCTTTTCACTTGCAATGAGAACTGCCACTTGATCAAATCAAGGGACACAATATATGATATTCCTTACCGTATTATTGATATTCATTTTCTCAATAATCAATGGGCTAGAGAAATTTTACATAAAAGTATCAAATGTGTAATAAGAATCTCATATCATAATCTCATTATGATTTCTTTTACACAACTTTTAAGCAAGGGACTTAATTATCAATTCAATATAAACAATCTTTATAAGAAATAAAATTGATAAGTAAGAAATAATTCATTTAATCACTAATTAAAATCTATAATATAATTGGTCTAGGGCACTCGAATCTAACACCAACTATCATCATGTGCGAAGGGAACTAATGCTAAGAAGATGTGGGAAAAGCATAAAAGTATCTTTGAACAAAAGTCCACTCAATCACAAAGCTTCCCCTTCAAAAGACTTATGAGACTAAGGTTCAAAGAAGGTTGTCATATGACTGATCATCTTGGTTTAATCAAGAAATAGTGAATAAAATAGTAGAAACTGATTGTATCCTAGTGTTGGCTTACATGTTGATTGGAACTCTATCAGATTCCTGGGAATCAACTATTATATCAATAAATTCTTTGATTCCCGATGGAGGATTGAAGTTGGAAGTAGTCCAAGAATGTCTTATTAATGAAGGTATAAGAAGGGAGGAAGCAATTGCCTCCGCTGTTAAAGAAACTCTAGCGTTTGTTAAATATGAAAATCAAGAAAAGACTCAAAGTGCAAGCAAGAAGACCAACACCATGGGGAAGCAGCACAATAAAGAAAAGAATGGAAACTCTGAGCAGAATCAAAAAGAGACTAGAAGCTCCAATTGGTGTGGAAAGGTTTGACATCTGAAAAATGAATGTTGGTTCTGGAAAAGAGTAAAGGAAGTTGAACCAACTACTTCTACTATGAAGCAAGAAGAAATCCTAGTCCTAGCCTCAATACAAGAAATGAAAAAATGAGTTAGAGATGAATAAAATGACTTGGGTAGTAGATTCTTGAGCCTCCTATCATGCAACACCAATTAAAGACTCTTTTATCTCATATACAGAAGGTGACCTCAATATGGTAAGAATGGGAAATTAGAGTTGTGCTCTAGTCAAGGGAATTTGGAAAAGGACACAAACTGGTGTTGAAGGATGTAAGATACATTCATGATCTTAATTAAATATCTTGTTCACTTCTATTTTGGACAAAGAGGATTTTCAAGTTTGATATATAAGAGCCATTGGAAGCTACTGAAGGATGAACTTATTATAGTTGAAGGTACATTTTCTGACATGCTACTATAAGACAACCTTTGAATTAGCTATTGGATAGCTATATACAATGTCGAACAATCCGATTTTCAGGCTATGGCACAAAAGGATGGGACACATATCCCAAGATGGAGTTGCAAAACTCAGAGAAGATGGCTTTATTGATATTAAATGAGGAAAATTAGATTATACCTGATCTAGTCTAAAAATGTTTTGGGTATTTATTTTTAGATCAGTCAATTTTTAATTATTCGGAGTTCAATTTATGTGGGGACACGAGCGATATACGAGGTTGGGCCCACAATGTGTGAGCTTACGTCCTCGGGAGAGCAAAGCTCTACCTTGGTTTCCACTATAATAATCAATGGATATAAGTACAATGAGGTGATAACAATAACACAGGTGAAAACGGCTCGAAAAACGATCGAAAATACTCCGTCACGATGAAGCTGCCAAAAACTCACGATGAAAATAATCAATGGCCGCGAGTTTTCGTACGAAAACTCGTGAATAGTGCTTTTCGACAAGAACTCGCGAACAGTGCAAGAACTCGCGAATAGTAACTTCCGAGCAAGAACTCGCGACTGGCACTGTTTCGACAAAATCTCACGAATAGTAACTTCCGAACAAGAACTCGTGAATAGTGATTCCTAGCAAGAACTCGCGACTGGCACTGTTTACACAAAATCTAGCGAATAGTAACCCAGATGAAGGTGGCCACGAGTTTTGGTGCGAAAACTCGCGGATGAGATTGAAAAACGAAGTCTCGCGGCTGCCTTAGCGAATTTGAGCCAAAGCCTTGCCTTGGGAGGTACTAAAAGAGTTTGAATCTCTTTTCAGTGCCTTGGGGCTCCTATTTATAGAGAAATCCAACCCAATTAATAAGTTTCAGGCCCAGGAGCCCAATTTCACTGGATTAAGCCCAAAGTACCTAAATAATATTTAATTAAATTAGAATAAATGCCATTCCGCAATAGAACTTCGGAAATGCATCTCGATAGAGAATTAGCAGGAAATATCGATGAGAAAATACCGGAGGACCTCATAAATTAATTCACTGCTTCCAGATGTCGAATATACAACCAAAAATATCACCACAACTTACTGGTATGCTTCTCGGGTGCCAAATTACGAAAATACCCTTGGCCCCGTCTGTGGCCGAATTTGCCCGAGACTACTAGAAACATTAGTCAAATGCAAATATGTATGCCCGGGAAGTCCAAATTACGAGAATACCCCCAAAACTATAGAATGACGTAAATTGACGAGAATACCAAGAATACCGAAAATACCATCTAGCCACGTCGGACGAGCTTCCGGGGCATCGTGATACCAAAAACATCCCCGGGTGATATCAATAGTCCCCTGGTTTTCAGATTCAGATTCTGAGTCGTAAACCATATCATATTAGCGAGTCCCGAAAGTCGATACTTGCTCGGGAATTTTTCCGGAAAAACCATGAGTTGGGTTGAGAACCCCTCGCAGACGCGATCGCTTAGACAGTAAGAACATCAGATTCCGAGCTCGGGCAAAAATCTCGGGATTTTTCCCGACACGAGGGTCCAACACTATAAATATCAGATCCGCCCCCCTGTTACAGTACTTATTTGCGGAAACACAAACTTCTCGCGACTCCTCTCATAGTACAGTGACATTCGCGACTTTTGGAACGAGTTCTCGCGAGTACCCTCATAGCACAGTGACATTCGCGACTTTTGAACGAGTTCTCGCGACTACTTGTATTGCACAGTGACACTCGCGACTTTGCGAACAAATTCTCGCGACTGAACAGTGACACAGTGAACTTAACACCTGAACGAAAACTCGCGACTACGTAGGCTGCACAGTGACTTTCGCCACTTTTGGTACGAAAACTCGCGAGACACTTAATAAAATCAGGAAAAAATTATAAAAATTGGAAAAATCTTAATTTCGAGAACTTCACATCATGTCCTCCGACTCTGCCCATTCCTCGAACTCCGACACCTCGTCATCCCATTCCTCGGACTCCTCATCCGGCTCGGGGAGCTCCAATTCGAGTATGTCACCTTTTCGTTCCCCCATTATAAACCCTTATCCACATTTCTTCGATCGAATCGCACATCTTGAGAATACGATAGGTCCTGAGAGTTCTACTGTCAAGGCCTTAAAATCTTTTGATCAGCCATATACAATGCATCACCGGAAGTGGAAATCTCTCGTGGAAAATTACCACCTCCCTTCCGATTGTGTTCTATACCAGCCGGGTCCTATTGATAGGATCCTACGTCCACCGATTGGCACTCACGCCGTTTGTCTTGAGTATCTAGAGTGTGGTCTCTGCTTTCCGCTTCACCCGTTCATTTCCACACTCTTAACTTGTTTAAACATCCATCTCTTCCAGCTGAACCCAAACTCGATATCTTTGGTGGTTGCCTTCATTATTTTCATGGAGACCAACGGGATTTCGATAACCGTTGATAGCTTCTTCCAAGTCTTCCAAATCAGTACCGCTATCCATTATGGTGCTCAGGGTTGCATCTTTTTCCGTCTGAGGCACAAGAAAAGCTCCTTTCTATTCTTTACGCCTCAATCGAATCATGACTGGAAGAGACATTTCTTTTTTGTCACTTGTGTGGGTTCAACTAGATTATCTGCGCTTAGCCTTCCCTGGCGATTCCCAATTGAGGGGGAACCTTTCTTTCTGGAGTCCTATTATCCTATCCCGCGATCCATTACTCCCAAGGCTTTGGAGAGGATACTTGTCGTGTGCGCTACATCGGATGGTACTGACTGGACCCCGAAGACGCTATTCTATGCCCCGATCTTGGTCGCCTCCAACATTCTTCCGGCCCCTACCCATTTTAGCAGGGGACTATTAGGTATCTGGACCATGCATTAACACTTAAACCATCTCGACACCTCTCCCTCGATAAGCACACCTTCCTAACACCAGCGTATATATGTTCTATAATCTTTTTAACCGTACTTCTCATGCGACTTGTTTGTTTTGCAGATAAAATAATGGCTCCCCTTGGAGATCGTTCGAGATTAGGTGATAAGTTCAGATCTCTCCGTACTCTTGTTACGGAGAAGGATGAGTTGATCTTCGAGATGGGGCCAGGATCTTAGAACCGCACTGCAGTGGCTGAGCTGGCACCAAGCTTGCAAGAAACGGTGCCGCAAGCAGAAGAGGCCCGACCGGTTACTCCAACACCACCTGCTCCGGTCATTGAGAATCCCGAGCCCGCAGAAAATGAGCCGGCTACAGAGCCCCCCGAGAGTCCTGAAGATTTAATTCCTGTGTCTCGGCGTTTAGAGCTTATTGCTAGAGAGTTTTCCCTCGACGAAGGGATGTACGACTTCGCCGAGACACTAGTGGACGTTGTCAGAGATGATGAGAAGGGCCAAATAAGCGGGGGTCAACCGATAGACTCGCTGGTGGAGGAGATTGTTCAGGAGACCCGTCCGGAGGAAAGAATAAATCAAGAAGCTCCTTCGGATAGATGGAAAAGACCGGTGGAGGGCCCCACCGTTTTGGAGATTGCGGAACCCGTTAGGAAGAGTGGGTTAACCGCCGAGTTCCTCGATGCCTTCCGAATAAGAGATATACCGAAACATATAGTGAAGGAATGGCTCGAGATGGGACGTCAGGCTGGCCTGGTACTAATAAAAGATGGAGTCACCTTTCGGATTCCGAGGGGCGATAGTGTTTCCAATAGACCGGCCTTGACGTATTTTGAAAGAAACCCGTCACTACCACCGCGTGGACGAGATGACCACACGGTATTCACCGACTTCAGTCGGTTGATGAGCCAGTTTGCGACCGCGCGTCGCATGATGGGAGAGGTTTGTAATCAGATTGGCCATTGTTACTTGCTCTTTTTTTCATCCGTATCTTATATGTTTTCTCGTGGTTTTTTCTTTTCTTTCAGATGGAGTGGACGGTTGTGGAGATGAGCACCGCAGCCGCAATAGGGGAGTAATGTATGCTCAGGCATTCGGAGCTTGACAGCCCGGATATAATAGGAGAGCAGACGAAGAATGCCGCAGAAAAATTGATACAGAATCAGCGGGAAAAGCATGCCCAAGAGATGGCGGCGCTCCGGGAAGAACATAACAAGGCGATCAAAGCCCTAATTCGGGTTCATCGCAGTGAATTAACGGAGTGTGCGGCGTTTCACATTGGGAAAAGGCATGCTCTTGAGCAATCCATCGACACCCTCAAAACGAACGAAAAATACACTCAAGACAAGCTGAAGGAGGTTAGGGCTGAGACCGAAGACAAGTTGAAAAAGGCCAAAGATGCCAATTCTGCTGATAAGAAGGTTCTCGGGAAGGCCTTGGAGGAGAATAAAGAATTAAAATCAAAGAATGAGTCCCTCCAATCCACCGTGGACCGTCTTTAGGATCGAGCCGCTAGGTTGCCATCCCAGGTTAACGACTGCTTT
Organism: Utricularia reniformis; assembly: GCA_009725065.1. Lineage (NCBI taxonomy): Eukaryota > Viridiplantae > Streptophyta > Magnoliopsida > Lamiales > Lentibulariaceae > Utricularia > Utricularia reniformis. The sequence continues at coordinate 329,325 of RWGZ01000110.1, forward strand.
CGGAAACTAATATGGGAGTATACAGTGCACTCCCCGACTTTCCGAAACCTGGCGGCCCTAGCTAATGCGACCTCGTATGCTCTGTATTTATTTAGAGGGAGTGTCCAGACTCAGAGAATCTTGGGCATATCTTTGACCCCCGAAGAGAGAGGAAGACTTGATCCTAGTCTGTCCGGGAAGTTCGAGACTGCGGAGGACAAATTAGATTGATCGGGGGATCCGTTCGGGGCGCTCCAATTCAATTTGGAGGAGGACTTGCACCAACAGCTATATTCGGAGGAGATCAAATTACCCGAGGAGGGTCCATCGCCGGACGCATTTCGAAGGTTGACCGCATTATTCCCGGAACCGGTGGGTCCCCTCGTGGGAGATCTTCTTAAAGACGAGGAGGTGATGGGTCAACATGACCCTCCATTATATGTTCTTGCTAGTGTGACAGGAGCTCGGGAACGCCATGAGGTCGAGATGGCGAGCTTTATTACCGAGAAGTTGACCGTTGTGGGAACTAAAGAAAAAGAGACTGATCCTCCCTCCTCGACTATTAAGCTGGTAAGAAAGCGCCCTGGGGTACCCGGTGAAGGTTCGGGCTCCAAGAAGAAGAAGAAATAAACTTCTATATGTGTTTTCTTCAGTTTTGCATTCTCCGCATTTTGTATTCCCCTTTTATATATGAAATTGGACTTTGTTCTCCTTCTAATTTCACCACTGTACTTTTAACAAAGAACCACACTCTGAATAACATAACTTCTCCTCCTCTTAACTTTCCTTTCTCGCCGCATTCCTCAAGGAATATATAGCTCCGAATAATCCAACCCACGAGAAATTTAGAATCTACCTGAATCTTAGGTATTCCCTTATGCAAGTACGGGTGCTCAATAATAACGCCCATAATACTGATAGTAATGCATAAGAGTCCCCAATGTAGCGAGGCTTGAATAAGTCTGCCATAACTCTAAGGCGAACGCCTATTTAAAATGAGTAGATACCTAAAATGAGTCCACCGCTCTACCTTTACAAATATATCTTCGCCACCGGTATATACTTACACCCGGGCCAACACACACTCGCAACCGGTATATACCTGCACCCGGGGCCATCACACACTCGCCGCCGGTATATACTTGCACCCGGGGCTATCACACTCTCCCCACTGGTATATATTTGCACCCGGAGCCATCGCACACTTGCCGCCGGTATATACTTGCACCCGGGGCTATCACACTCTCGCCGCCGGTATATACTTGCACCCGGGGCCATCACATTCTCGACCCGTTCATAAAACGGTGTCATTCGGCCCATCCATAAGACGGTGCCATCACACTCTCGACCCGTTCATAAAACGGTGTCATTCTGCCCGTCCATAAGATGGTGCCATGCGGAAATGGACCAGCCTCCGGCGAGGGCGCGACCCTCGTCGGCGTGTCATGGAGGAGTCAGGTATATACTTGCACCCTGATTTGCACGGAAATATACATCACAACAAACATGGCTATTAACATATTCCAACAGTCATTATGTACAGACGGTTCTGCCGTGGATAGGAAGACTCATCATGTTCAAAAGATTTTGACACAGTATTTAATTTGACGAGTTTGAAAATGATCGACTATAAGACATGTGGTACATTGCGTTTCTAATCTAACTTATTTAATTTATTCCATCCTCATTCGTACTAAAACGCAATTGACCTACTCCTACCTTACCAGTCCCCTAGTCGATTGAATTCATGTCGTCAAAAAAGATACTTAAAAAATTAGAATGTGACCACAAAAAAGAGAGGAAATTTTTATTTTCAAAAAGATCGATGAGTCACGTCTATACATAATACTTGCGCAAATTGGAAATATGCCAAGTCCGTGGCAGCTCCTCCCCGCTCATATTTGCGATTTTGTACGTTCCTTCCTTCACTACGGCCGTTACTCTGTACGGTCCTTCCCACTTTCGATCCAACTTGCCAACATGCTTTGAGACTTCCACTTTCTTAAGAATCAAGTCTCCAACTTTTAACAACATAGGTCGAACGCCTTTGTCGTGCTACTTAGCCATCCGCCTTTTACATACCTCCATTCATATTGCGGCTCTATCACGGATATCATCAATAAAGTGAAGTTCCAACTTTCTCATATCCTCGTTCAACACCTCGTCATAAGCGATGACTCTTTCTGGTAAAATGTCACTTCTACAGGAGACACGGCCTCAAAGCCATATACTAAAGAGAAGGGGCTGAATCCGGTAGTGGACCTCGGTGATGTCCGATATGCCCACATCACATTATGTAACTCATCCACACCAGAGCCTTTGGATTCATCTATCCGTGTTTTCAGCTGTTGTAGGATAATACGATTGATAACCTCTGTAAGCCCGTTTTTTTCTGGGTGTGCCACGGAGGTAAACCGCTGTTCAATTCCATAACTCTCACACCATTCATTAACCCTCTTTCCGGCAAATTGCGTTCCGTTATCTGATACCAAAATCCTAGGAATTCCGAATCGACACACGATATACCTCCAAAGGAAACTGATAACTTTCTGTTCCCGAACGCGTGATACAGGTTCAACCTCTATCCACTTAGAGAAATGCTCCACAGCCACGATGCAGAACTTCTTTTGGCTAGGTGCCTTCGGAAATGGTCCCNTGAAGTTTCCTTTAATAGATTGTGACCGCTTTACAGATTTTGTAGGTGACGCAGGTGAGATATGATAGGAACGAGGAAAAAGGTCGTCGGTTGTCCGGTGATAGAGTCCGGTCCTTCGGAGAACACTCTAAATTATGCAGTCGTACTTTAATGTTTCGAACTATGTTTTAAATTGCTTTCGAATATTTCCGTTTTAATGATGATTAGCTCGTTTTTGGCCTCCTCACCCCTATTTATAGACATCCTAACTTTTCTAATTCACACTTTGACCCCTCCATCCTTTACTTTTGACCCCTCTTTTATCTTTTTCTTTACTTTTCTATTCTTCGTTCCCTTTTACGTTCTTTCGTTCCCGTATCTCTAATTATCTCTCGTCTAGACTTTACCGTTACATTCCCTACTATTTGTTTCGACATACCTTTTTCTCGGCTATTACACCAGTGTAGCGAGGCTTGTATAAGTCTGCGATAACTATATGGCGAACGCCTCTTTAAAATGAGTAGATACTTAAAATAAGTCCAACGCTCCACCTTCACTAACATATCTTCGCCACCGGTATGTACTTGCACCCGGGGCCATTACGCACTCGCCGTTGGTATATACTTTGCACCCGGAGCCGTCACACACTCCCCGCCGGTATATACTTGCACCCGGGGCCATCACACTCTCGCCACCGGTATATACTTGCACCCGGGGCTATCACACTCTCGCCATCGGTATATACTTGCACCCGGGGCTATCACACTTACTCGGCCCGTCCATAAGACGGCGCCATCGTACATTTGACCCGTTCATAAAACAGTGTCATTCGGCCCGTCCATAAGACGGCGCCATCGTACATTCGACCCGTTCATAAAACGGTGTCATTCGGCCCATCCATAAGACGGTGTCATCGCACTCTCGACCCATTCATAAAACAGAATCATTTGGCCCGTCCATAAGACGGTGCCATGCGGAAATGGACCAGCCTCCGGCGACGAGGGCGTGTCATGGAGGAGTCAGGTATATACTTGCACCCTGATTCGCCACGGAAATATACATCACAACAAACAGGCCTCTTAACATATTCCAACAGTCATTATGTACAGACGGTTCTGCCGCGGATAGGAACACTCATCACGTTCAAAATATTTTGACACAGTATTTAATTTGACGAGTTTGAAAATGATCGACTATTAGACAGGTGGTACATTGCGTTTCTAATCTAACTTATTTAATTTATTCCATCCTCCTTCGTACTAAAACGCAATGGACCTACTCCTAAGTTACCAGTCCCCTAGTCGATTGAATTCATGTCGTCAAAAAGATACTTAAAAAATTAGAATATGACCACAAAAAAGAGGGGAAATTTTTATTTTCAAAAAGATTGATGAGTCACATCCATACATAATACTTGCGCAAATTGGAAATATGCCAAGTCCGTGGCAGCTCCTCCCAGCTCATATTTGCGATTTTATATGTTACTTCCTTCACTACGATCGTTACTCTGTACGGTCCTTCCCACTTTCGATCCAACTTTCCAACATGCTTCGAGACTTCCACTTTTTTAAGAATCAAGTCTCCAACTTTTAACAACATAGGTCGAACGCCTTTGTCGTGCTTCTTAGACATCCGCCTTTTACATACCTCTATTCGTATTGCGGCTCTATCACGGATATCATCAATACAGTGAAGGTCCAACTTTCTCATATAATCGTTCAACACCTCGTCATAAGCGATAACTCGTTCTGATAAAATAGTCACTTCTATCGGAGACACGACCTCAGAACCATATACTAAAGAGAAAGGGCTGAATCCAGTAGTAGACCTCGGTGATGTCCGATATGCCCACATCACATTATGCAATTCATCCACCCAAGAGCCTTTGGATTCATCTATTTGTGTTTTCAGCTGTTGCAGGATAATACGGTTGATAACCTCTGTAAGCCCGTTTGTTTCTGGGGTGCCACGGAGGTAAACCGCTGTTCAATTCCATAACTCTCACACCACTCATTAATCCTCTTTCCGGCAAATTGTGTTCCGTTATCTGATACCAAAATTCCGGGAATTCCGAATCGACACACGATGTACCTCCAAAGGAAACTGATAACTTCATGTTCCCGAACTCGCGATACAGCTTCAACCTCTATCCATTTAGAGAAATGCTCCACAGCCACGATGCAGAACTTCTTTTGGCTGGGTGCCTTCGGAAATGGTCCTAAAATATAGATGCCCCACATATCGAAAGGACATGTTGTCGGTAAAGGTTTCATACTAGCTCTCGGTACATGATGCACGTTTGAGTGGAACTGACAAGCAGAACAAGCGCGAACAAAATTCACACAATCTTTCACCAGTATTGGCCAAAAAAAACCGGCCCTCTTAACCTTATTCGCTAAGGATCGACCTGCTAAATGATCACCACAGTCCCCAGCGTGAACTTCTTCTATAACGGCCTTTGCCTGTACTGGGGACAAACATCGAAGATATGGGCCTCCGAAATTCTTCTTATACAGCTTATCATCCACATAGACAAAATTTGTAGCTCTTTGCATAGTCCTTCAGGCCTCGCCTTTGTCGGTAGGCAATTCTCTCTTGATTAGATAATTCACAATAGCATCCTTCCATGATGGCTTGTCGGTTATGGCATCCAATAAAAACCATGTCTCATTCGAAAGTTCCAAATTAGCCACCTCGGCTGTCTGTTTCTCCACAGGACTGATAGAGGGCTGGTAGTGGATCATTGTTGTTATCTTTGACTCATCCGAGAGTTCTAAAATCGTCGCCGCCTTTGCAAGACCGTCTGCACGCGTGTTTTCCTCCCTTGGGATATATGTAAGCGTGAATATCTTAAGATTCTTAGCCGCCTCTTTGAGTTTTTCTAAATACCTCCACAAATGGTTCCCATTTGTGGCGTAAGTATCTGCAAATTGGTTCACCACTAACTGCGAATCAGAATGAGCATGCAAACGAACGATTCCAATTTCCACTGCCAAGTTAATACCAAATATCAAGGCTTCATACTCGGCGACGTTGTTAGTTGCGGGGAAGCGCAACTTTACAGCATATTCATGTTCTTCACCAAACTTCCTTTCTTTAAAATAAACACCAATACCGGCTCACCCGGCAGACACCGATCCATCTACAAAGGCGTCCCAGTACTCCTGAATACCCAACTCTTCCGACCGAGTCATCTCTACTATGAAATCCACTAACACCTGGGCCTTTAACTCTCGCCTGGAGATATACTCTATCTGATACTGGCCCAATTCGATATTCCACTTTGCTAGCCTACCAGAGGCATCAATCATTGATAACACGCTTCGGATAGGCTGATCTGTCAAGACTGCAATATGATGTCCTTGAAAATAGTGCCTCAATTTCCGCGAGGCGACTATCAGAGCTAATACGAACTTCTCTAGATCAGTATATCGGGACTCAGCTCCCTGCAATTTCCTGCTCACATAATATATCAGTCTATGTTCCTTATCGCTAAGCCTGACCAAGGCTGCACTCACTGCCTCTTTCGTTACTGCCAAATATAAACCTAACGGTTCCCCCGGTGAAGGAGGTGACATAAACGGTGGTTTACTCAGATAATCTTTCAAACTTTCAAAAGCACTGCTACATTCATCATCCTAATACAAAAGGTTCGTCTTACGCAAAACCTTAAAAAATGGCAAACTTATCTCTGCTGATCGCGAAATGAAGCGATTCAATGAGGCCAATCTTCCAGTTAGCCTTTGAACTTCCCTAACAGTCGTCGGATGGGTCATTTCCTGGATATATGTTATCTTGTCAGGATTCATCTCAATTCCTCTCTCGGATACCATAAAGCCGAGAAACTTGCCTCCTTTCACACAAAACGCACACTTAAGCGGATTTAACTTCATTCTATACTTTCTCAGTACTCCGAAACAATCATTCAAATATTGGATGTGGTTATCCCCATGTTTACTATTTATCAATATATCGTCGATATAAACCTCCAAAGATTTTGCTATCATATCTTTGAACATTGAATTCATTAAACGTTGATAGGTGGCCCCAGCACTTTTCAACCCAAATGGCATAACTCTATAGCAAAAAATGTCTTTATTTGTCATAAATGAAGTAAACAACTTGTCCTCACAATGCATAAAAATTTGATTATATCCTTTAAAAACATCTAACATACTAATGAATTCAAAGCCACATGCCGCATCCACCATCATGTCAATGGCCTGCAGCGGATACGGATCCTTCGGTCATACTTTATTTAAATTAGTAAAATCGTTGCAAACTCTCCAGCCACAATTTGTCTTTGGGACCACCACTGGATTCGCGACCCAATCCATGTATCTAACAGGCTCTATGAATCCTGCCTGCAGCAAACTTTCCACCTCCTCATCAATCGCCCTCTCTTTCTCAGGAGAAAACTTCCTCTTTTTCTGATGAATTGGTCGCACATATGGGTTAACATTGAGTCTATGAGAGCAGACTTGGGGATCAACCCCCACATAATCCTGATAAGACCAAGCAAAAACATCTACATTACTTTGCAAAAAATCAATTACCTCATTCTCAACCTCTGGTGACAACTCAGAACCGATCGTCACTATCTTTTCAAGATTACCGGGGAAGAAAGGCACTGTCTTGATTCCCAAAGGCTCCATCTTCATATCGTTCTCTTTAAACTTCCTAAGAGACGGTCCGTCATTTGTATCAATAACTTCATCGGACTAGAATTCCACCATACAAACCGGTAACTTCACTTTTGATCCATCCATACCACTTCTACACATCACATTATAACAGTGTTGGGAACTTCATCATCAAATGTGGTTGAGATACCACAGCTCCAAATAGGTTCAAACAACTTCTCCCAATGATCGCATTATAGGGGAGTATAGGGAGATCCACCACCACAAATTCCACCATCAAATTTCTTGATATTTCGGGATCGCCCAAGGTTACGGGCAGAAAAACAGATCCCTCGGCAGCAACAACGCTATTATTGAAACCAACTAACTTTGTATGCACGGGCTGGAGTTGGGTGGTTCCTTTTAATGTCATCTGCTCAAAGGCTGCAAGAGTCAATATGTTGGTAGCAGCTCCAGTGTCGACTAACACTCGAGAAACAGGATGATTCGCAATAATAGGGGAGACAACCAATGCATCATCCTGTGGGGAGAAAACCCCAGATAAATCCTCTGGTCCAAATGATATTGTCATTTTATCCAAATCCGTTAATTGGACCATGTTAACTTCCATAAAGCGCCCCTTCTGATGTAATGCCTGATAAGAACGTTTGCGGGCACGGTTCGAATCGCCGACACTTTTTCCCCCGGCGATAGTCATAATGTTAGGGCCTAGATTACCCCATCTTGGTTGAGCATTCTCAACATTCAGAATAGGTTNCCACATCAATCGCCCTCTCTTTCTCAGGGAAAAACTTCCTCTTCTTCTGATGAACTGGTCGCACATATGGGTTAACATTGAGTCTATGAGAGCAGACTTGGGGATCAACCCCCACATAATCCTGATAAGACCAAGCAAAAACGTCTACATTATTTCGCAAAAAAGAAATTACCTCCTTCTCAACCTCTGGTGACAACTCGGAACCGATTGTCACTGTCTTTTCAAGATTGCCGGGAAATAAAGGCACTGTCTTGATTCCCAAAGGCTACATCTTCATGTCGTTCTCTTTAAACTTCCTAAGAGAGGGTCCGTCATTTGTTTCAATAATTTCATCAGACGAGAATTCCACCATACAAACATGTGACTTTGCTTTCGATCCATCCATACCACTCCTACACATCACATTATAGCATGATCGCGCCAGCTCCTGATCTCCCTTCATTTTCCCAACCCCTAATTGTGTTGATAACTTCATCATCAAATGCGGTTGAGACACCACAGCTCCGAATAAGTTTAAACAACTTCTCCCCAAGCTTGCATTATATGGGAGTATACGGAGATCCACCACCACAAACTCCACCATCAAAGTTCTTGATATTTCGGGATCGCCCAAAGTCACCGGCAGAAAAACAGATCCCTCAGCTGCAACAACGCTATTATTAAAACCAACTAGTTTTGTGTGCACGGGTTGGAGTTGGGTGGTTCCTTTTAGTGCCATCTGTTCAAAAGCTGCAAGAGTCAAATTATTGGTAGCAGCTCCGGTGTCCACCAACACTCGTGAGACAGGATGATTAGCAATAATAGGAGAGACGACTAACGCATCGTCTTGTGGGGAGAAGACCCCAGATAAATCCTCTGGTACGAAAGAGATTGTCATGTTGTCCAAATCTGTCAACTGGACCATGTTCACTTCCATAAAACGCCCCTTTTGATGTAATGCCAGATAAGAACGTTTGTGGGCGCGATTCGAATCGCCGACACTTTTTCCCCCTGCGATAGTCATAATGTTGGGCCTAAGTTTCCCCATCTCGGTTGAGCATTCTCAACATTCAGAATAGGTTGATCCTGGTTGGGGTCAGCCGGAGGAGGAGGAAGTGATTGCTGATTCGCAGGGGCTGGTGGGTAAGCTTCATACCTGTACCCTTGCTGATTTCTTTGCGGCTGATTTCTGCCGCGACCACGATAGTGGTTTTCTCTTCCTCCGCCTCTTTGGTTTTGTCTACCACCATTAAAGAATCCTCTCTGGCCACCTCCTTGACGCTGGTCACGCTGTCCTCCATATCCACGTCCTCATGCATTTAGCCGTGGCGCATCGGCCCTTGGGGGTTTAGGTGCCGTCCCCTCCGGGAAACTTATATCAATCTTTCCCAGCTTAGGCTCGGTTAGAGCCTCCACAGTACTGATCAGTTCATCAAGCTGACCCAATTCTAACAACCTTTCTACCTCAGACATTAACTCCCGACAATCACTGGTTGCGTGCCCAAAGCTCTGATGGAAACGACAAAATACTTGGGACTCGTAAGTCCCCGGTGTTGGTTCATGCAAAGGAGGAGGATAACGAAGTGAACCTACCTTCTTTTGCTCGATGATTGCAAAAATCTGCTCATAATTGTATGTGGGAAACACTCTCAACTTCGGTTTTGCGTGCGGGACAATCTTATCCAGCCCACGACATGCAACAATATTGTGGGACCCATACGCCAGTACTTCAATCACTCCGTGATCTCGCAACCCTTCATCATCTCGGATATATTGTGTGCATCTCAAATCCAAATCCTCCATACTTTCCGGGGGATCCCTATTCAAAGAATTACATAACGGATGCCCAGCTAGAATAAGCTGCAGCACCCCAACCTTCTCACTAACAGTGATCCGAGGTATCTTCCTACACTCGGCCTCGAAACGGGTAATAAAACCCAACAATCTTTCCGAAGAGTCATATCGTAACGCGGTCAAAGAAGTAATTGATTTTATTGGCGTATTAAAAGGTGCGAAAGCCGAATAGAATTGATCCTTAAAGTCTTGATAGGAAACGATCGAACGTCTCGGTAACCGGTTAAACCATCGGAGGGCTGACTCTTTAAGAGAAGCGGCAAAAACGAAGCACATGTCCGCATCACTGAAACTCATCAAACTCACATGAATCTCCAAGTTCGACGTATGAGCATGCGGGTCAGTCGACCCGCGATATTGTGGAAGATCCTTAGGCATTTCAATCAATTCAGAGCGAGTGGCTCCGATAATTGCCATGGAAAAATGAGATAGGGCATTCGAAGTATTCCATGGTGATCTAGTCTAAAAATATTTTGGATATTTATTTTTAGATCAGTCAATTTATGATTAGTTCGTAAATTATATTGTTGTGGGGACACGAGCGATGTACGAGGTTGGGCCCACAATGTGTGGGCTTACGTACTCGGGAGAGCGAAGCTCTACCTTGGTTTCCACTATAATAATCAATGAGAAACGAATACAACGATGTAATAACGATAATCCGAATGAAATCGACCCGAGAAACGATCAAATATACTCCAAAAAGCCAAATATGACGAAATGTCGCGAGAAGGGCTGTGTCAAGCCTGGCCGCGAGATTTGGCTTGAAATCTCGCGAGCCTGGACTAGCCGCGAGGTTTGGTCTGGTTTCTCGTGAGAAGGGCTAGTCGCGAGGTTTGGTGTGGTTTGGCCTGGTCGCGAGGTTTGGTGCGATTCCTCGCGAGTCTGGGCTGGCCGCGATGTTTGGTACGAAATCTCGCGAATAGTAATTGCAGTGTTGAAATCTCGCGATTTCGAGTGAAAGTCTCGCCTTGGGAGATGCGAAAAGGATCCAAACCCCTCTCAATGCCTTAGGACCTCTATTTATAGAGAAATGTAGCCCAAAACACAAGCTTAGGCCCAAGAGTCCAATTTCATTAGATTAAGCCCAAGACACCTCAACTAATATCCAATTAAATTAGAACAAATACCGTTCTGAAATATAATTTCGGAAATGCGTCTCGATCCAGAATTAGGCGAGGATATTGATGAGAAAATACCGGAGGACCCTGTAAAATAATCCACTGCTTCCAGATAGCGAATATGCGGCCACATAACATCATCGCACCTGACCGGTGCACTCCCGGGTGGCAAATTACGAAAATACCCCTGGCCCCGTCTGGGGCCGAAATGACCCGAAACATCTCAAAATGCTTACAGAGACTTTATATGGGGCCTAGCGGGCCAGAATTGTGAGAATAACACTTGAGAACGCCATCCGATAAAAATACCAAAAATACCGAAAATACCAATAAAAGTGTCAGACGAGTCCCCGGGTATTGATAAGTGCAAGAAATATACCCGGGTAATATCAATAGTCCCCTGGTTTTCAGATTCAGAGTCTGAGTCGTAAACCACATACTAACGGCTCGTCCCGAAAGTCGATACTTGCTCGGGAATTTTCCCGGAAAAACGGGTAGTAGGGTTGGAAACCCCTCGCAGACGCGATCGTTTTGACACTAAGAACATCAGATTCGGAGCTCGGGCCAAAATCTCGAGATTTTTCGGCTCGGAGAATTCCTCTATAAATATAAGGTCCACTTCGCTGCATTCTCGTTACATTCTGAACGAAATCTCGCGACAGCTTCCAGTATACAATACCTATCGCGACATTTGGAGCGAAATCTCGCGACGACCTTGACTGCACAGTTCCTTTCGCGACATTTGGTACGAAACCTCGCGACGGAACAGTATAATCAGACTTAAAAGCCTTAACGAAATCTCGCGATGGAACGGTGACTCTCGCGACATTTGGTACGAAATCTCGCGAGACACTTGTAAAAATCTGAAAATTTTCTAAAAATTCCAAAAACCTTAATTTCGAGAATTCCACACCATGTCATCCGACTCCGCTCGTTCCTCGAATTCCGATGCCTCGTCTTCTCATTCCTCGGACTCCTCATCCAACTCGGGGAGTTCCAATTCGAGCCTTATTGCTTTCCGCTCTCCAATTACGAACCCGTATCCACATTTTTTCGATCGGCTCACACGTCTAGAGAATACGGCCGGTTCTCGGAGTCCTGCTGTCAGTGTCCTAAAGTCTTTTGATCGGCCTTTCACCATGCACCCTCGGAAGTGGAAATCTTTGGTGGAGGATTACCACTTCCCTTCCGACTGTGTCCTCTATCAACCGGGTCCCTCTGATCGGATCCTACGTCCACCGGTTGGTACCCACACTGTCTGTCTTGAGTACCTAGAGTGTGGTCTCCGCTTTCCGCTTCACCCATTCATTTCAAACCTCCTAACTCACTTGAACATCCACCTCTTTCAGCTGAGTCCGAATTCGATATCCCTGGTGGTTGCCTTTATCACTTTCTTGGAGACCAACGGGATTTTGATGACCGTTGAAGCCTTCTTCCATATATTCCAAGTCAGTTCCACTGTCCATTATGGGGCCCAGGGCTGTATCTTTTTCCGTCTAAGGCACAAAAAGGGCCCCTTTCCATTCTCAAACTCCCCATCTAACCATGACTGGAAGAAGCACTTCTTTTTTGTCACCTGCCTAGGCTCCACNGGTAACCGATTAAACCATCGGAGGGCTGATTACTTAAGAGAAGCGGCAAAAACGAAGTACATGGCCGCATTACTGAAATTCATCAAACTCACATGAATCTCCAAATTCGACGTATGAGCATGTGTGTCAATCGACCCGCGATACTGTGGAAGATCCTTAGGCATTTCAATAAACTCAGAGCGAGTGGCTCCGATAATGGCCATGGAAAATGGCGATAGAGCGTTAGACGTGTTCCAAGGACTTTGCAAAACTTCCACTGACGGCAGAACTTTTCCTCGATTTCCAATGGGCTCATTAGCCCTCTCATTCTCAATATAATCTCCCTCGTAAGCTGAGGTCTGATGAGTATCCCGGGTATGCTCCTCGTACACTCATCTCCTTTCCTGGCCAAGAGTCAGGTTGGCCTCCAATTGGTTCATCCTAGCCTCGTTTTGCTCCAACTTCCCACTCATTTCCTTAAATTTTGACTCTATAAACTCTCCAATCTTTTGCAGAGTATTGCTTTGCTCTCCGGTTGCTGCAGTATTCGCTCGCGGCTCAGGAACACGATCAATATCTTCCTCTGAGGCCACATCATTAACAGGTTATGGGGTAACATTGTTCATCCGGGCTCTCCTTTGAGCTTCAACTTGCTCTAATTGAGCGATTAAAGTACGTCTCCGTTCTTCCAAATCTTCATCGGTCTCCGTTTGGTCCGCAGATCTAGAGCGCGCAGGTGGCGAAAGACGGGCATTATTACGGACTGCAACTCGGCCCACTCTCGCAAATTCATAACACTTAGATAAACACTGGCGTGATCGAGGATAAAAACTAGGTGCCCTTCCGGAGGAAAACCCACTCCGGGAGGGCCGAATAGTAATATTTTGAGCAGGGGGCTCCTCCAGAACTGATGGCCGAGCCCCCGGTAATGCAGCAAACTCACATTAACTTGAGGAATAGGATTCACCTCAATTTCTTCATCAAAAATATCTTCATCAGAATTCCGAGTAGTCATGATAATAGAAATCCAAACTCAGCAATAAAGCTCTCAATGGGATAAAAATCTCGAGTTCCCAAGGACGGCGCCAAACTGATCTAGTCTAAAAATGTTTTGGGTATTTATTTTTAGATCAATCAATTTTTAATTATTCGGAATTCAATTTATGTGGGGACACGAGCGATATACGAGGTTGGGCCCACAATGCGTGAGCTTACGTCCTCGGGAGAGCAAAGCTCTACCTTGGTTTCCACTATAATAATCAAAGGATACAAGTACAATGAGGTGATAACAATAACACAGGTGAAAACGTCTCGAAAAACGATCGAAAACACTCCGTCACGATGAAGCTGCCGAAAACTCGCGAATAAGGGGGCTGGCCGCGAGTTTTCGTACGAAAACTCGTGAATAGAGCTTTTCGACAAGAACTCGCGAACAGTGCAAGAACTCGTGAATAGTAACTTCCGAACAAGAACTCGCGAATAGTGATTCCTAGCAAGAACTCACGACTGGCACTGTTTAGACAAAATCTCGCGAATAGTAACCCAGATGAAGGTGGCCGCGAGTTTTGGTGCTAAAACTCGCGGATGAGATTGAGAAGCGAAGTCTCGCGACTGCCTTAGCGAATTTGAGCTAGAGCCTTGCCTTGGGAGGTACTAAAAGAGTCTGAATCCCTTTTCAGTGCCTTGGGGCTCCTATTTATAGAGAAATCCAGCCCAATTAATAAGTTTCAGGCCCAGGAGCCCAATTTCACTGGATTAAGCCCAAAGTACCTAAATAATATTAAATTAAATTAGAATAAATGTCATTCCGCAATAGAACTACGGAAATGCATATCGATTGAGAATTAGCAGGAAATATCGATGAGAAAATACCGGAGGACCTCATAAATTAATTCACTGCTTCCAGATGTCGAATATACAGCCAAAAATATCACCACAACTTACTGGTATGCTTCTCGGGTGCCAAATTACGAAAATACCCTTGGCCCCATTTGGGGCCGAATTTGCCCGAGACTACTAGAAACATTAGTCAAATGCAAATATGTATGCCCGGGAAGTCCAAATTACGAGAATACCCCCAAAACTATAGAATGACGTAAATAGACGAGAATACCAAGAATACCGAAAATACTATCTAGCCACGTCGGACGAGCTCCCGGGGCATCGTGATACCAAAAACATCCCCGGGTGATATCAATACCTATGAAGAATGCATCTATGGCAAGCAACCATTCAAAATAGTGAACAAGAAAAAACAGGAAGACGTATACTTAGTGTTTTCAGATATATGCTCGTTAGATATGGTATCTAAAGGAGAAAACAAATATTTCATCTTCTTTATTGATGATGCAGCGGGGAAGCTGTTGGCCTATACTATCCAAACTAAATATCTGGCTTTAGCAAAATTTAAGGAATGGATAGCTCAGTTGAAAGGGAAAATGGAGAAAATTGAAACACTAAAGACATATAATCTCTTTTCCAGGTCCTCATGCATTCGGCATGAACAAAAAATTCC
>RWGZ01000110.1:345664-427290 GCA_009725065.1 Utricularia reniformis
GCAAGATTAGGATTTTAGTTCCGTGAGTGTTGAAATAACGGGGAAGAGACTGGTTCTTTAAGTAAAAATGAGATCTTTTGCTTTAAATCATTCTCTGTGTGTTCCAGGAGCTAATTTTTTACATTTTTTCGTTTTGGGTTAATTTAATTTGGTTTTTTTATTGTTGTATATAGAATTGTGTAGTCTGGAAAATGTATATTGATTTTAGTATTGTTAATTTTGTTTATTTATAAAAAATGCAAAGTACTAATTAAGTGATAAAATTTTGGAACATGAAACTAATTATTATTCAAATTTTGAAATTTGAAACTTTTTATTATAATTTTAGCTTAAACATGTAAATGTGTTTTTAAATTGGTATTAATTTAAAAAGTAAGTGATGCCTATTTCAAATTGAAAATAAATAACATATCTTATAAATTTATGGAAATTTGGAATTATTTATTCTCATTCTTACGAAAAAAAATTGAATATTAAATTTCGAATTATTTAATATTAAATGTTAAATTGGAAATTATATGAAGTGATTCATAATTAGTTTTAGAAAATTGAACTAATTAATTTCCAAATTTCAATTCATTAATAGTTAGATTCTAAAATTTGAAATTAAGATATATGTATTTTTTTAAAAATATACAATCTTTAATACTTGCTTTCCAAAATTAATAGTAATAACGGATAACTTTATAATAATTGAATTTTTATTTATATACATTAAATTAACTAATAATTATTATTTTGAAATTTGAATTAAATTATTACTATTTTATCAAAATTTTAGTTAATGAATATTAAATTTTTGAAATTGAAAACAAATTGATGCTTTGAAAAAATAAATTTCATATTTGAAATATGTTTTTATTTCAGGAATAATTAATGACGAACACAAGACTGTCAGACAGAAATGTTTTGATATTGAAAGTGTGAGATTTCGCAACTATAAGTAATATAGATTACAAAACTGGTGAAAAAAAAATGTTGAAACTGGATTTACACCAAATTGGCAGTACTAAGTTACCGCACCAACTATGCAAAATATGACACAAAATTATGAATAACCGAGGAACTTGCAAAACACAAAAGGAATTCCAAATCGGATACGAAACCATAAATTACAGCTACGTTGTAAAACAGATTTTCAGTACGGAATCAATTCAGAATAAAACCATCGGTCTATCTCATTGAATGCTTTTACAATTGAGAACATGGCGTGTTAGGTTCCCAAAGTTTCGATAATTTGGCAAAATTGGTCCCCAACGTTTTAAAGGGCAAAATTAGTCCCCAAAGTTGGATTAATTTGGCAAATTGAATCCCCAAAGTTTAACAATTTGACAAATTAAGTCATCAAAGTTTTAACATTAAGACAATATCACCCCTGGTGATGGCTCCGGGACCGGGTACCCTCTGTTGGGTTAGGCCCAATCTAAAAGATTAGCCCGAATGATTAAAGACGAACTAATGCGGCCAAAGATCGTCACTTTGGCCCATTTGGATCAACTAACCCGAAGGTCCATTAAGAAGTCAGGACCGAAGATGGAGTTGGTCGTACAAGGAATGCATACGGACCTACCTAATGGGTCGGTCCAAACGGTTACAGTCACGCATTCTAAACCCCGGTCCTCTCCATGTGTTCCACGCTTTGGGCCTTGTCACATTTTCCACGCATCGGTCCCAACCACATTTTACAGCGTGCGATAATGACGTTCAACAGAATTATCAGAGGCGATTACAGGGCGTGAATCTCAAACGCCATAAGCTCTATAAATATGGAATTTGACGACAGAATTAGCAGGACATTTTGGATGCGAAGAATAGGCCGTTACTCTGTTGGGATTATTCTTATCGCTTTCTTATCCTTGTCATCTTTATAAGCCTCTGCTCTTCTTGTATTTGAACAGTTACTTGATTAGTGAATCGACTGAGAGCAAGCCCTGCTCGTGGTCAAGTGGTTTTTTCCCCATTTCACGTGGTTTTCCAGTATAAATTGATGTGCCGCATTACTGTTTTCAGTTCTTAATCGTTTTCCCACCAAAAACAAATCAAAACCGAGTTCGTTTCTTAACGTACCGGACGACTGTTGGTACCCCCTAAAAAGGGACCATAACAGTTTGGCGCCATCCGTGGGGACGATTCTCTAATCCCATTTGAGGTTTATACCAGGGATAGGATAATCAAAGGCATGGCAGCTGGAACTTCGACGAACGAAAGTGACGTGCTTCCCGATAGTCTCCCAGAACCAACATTCACTTTACAGGATCTGGAAGCTATCGTCAGGAAGGTGGTACATGAAATTACGTCGGAGAGAAGTGGGACAGAACCACTGGCTTTTTCATGCCCTGTTCCAAGAAGTAGAGGATACGAGAGCGACCCTGATGAGCGTAACACTGATGATGAGGAAATCATCAGGCGCGGTGTAACAACGAGAAGGCCGAGATATCGATCTACTCCTCCTCCCCCGGCCAGGGCTCCAAGTCCCGCTCCTAGGAATGACCAGGAGCATATGCAGCGACGAATCGACGAGCTCACTAAGGAGTTGGAGAGCATGCGTGCGCCGAAGGATTGTGAACCCAATCTGGGGCGCAATCCTGGTTTATTCAACAGGGCCATGGAGGCACCAATTAGGCGGAATACAGATGATGACTGGTGGCATAATCTGCACGCGGTCCAGGCGTCATCCCAACAATCTGAAAGCGTGTCTGCCACCTAGGGAGATTTGATGCTCCCCTTTTCCGAAGAGATCTGTACGGCAGTCCCGGATCGGCATTATCGCAACCCCGAGGGGTTGCCGACNCATAAAATAGTTTTTTCGATATTTTGATCGATATCGCGGTCACCGGTTTGAACATGGAAACCCGACCCAAATAGACCCAATCCGAAAAAATAAATTTTAAAAATAAAATAAAAATAATAATAATTTTTAAATAAACAATATATTTTTTTAAAAAAACTATTTAATTTAAAAAAATATAAAATAGTTTTTCGGTATTTTGATCGATATCGTGGATACCGGACTTGATCCGAAAATTAAATATTTACAAATATACTCATACAAATACTGAAATAGTCAATATTTAAATTGTTGAAAATCGATTAATATATTTGTATGAGTATATACTCATACAAATATATTTGTCAATTTATAAATTTCCGAGAATCAATTACTGAACTTGTTGGAAATACCTTTAACAGTATTTGTATACTCATACAAATATTCAATATATAAATTTCGAAAATCGATTAAATAACGAATTAGTCAATATATTTGTATGAGTATACAAATACGATTAATGGTATTTCTATTATATTTCGATGTTTCCGACTAGTTCCGACCTTAATAGTTATACTACACCGAAACGGTATTCCGAACATGTATATTGGTCGGTACGGAAAAAAATTGGACACAACCGATATTTTGAACGTTATCAAAGTTCTTCGTCAATATATAAATTGTCAGAAATTGTCAAAATAAATTTCGAGAAACAATTAAATGGAAACTTCAACATATAAACTCATTAAACATTAATAAACTTCAAATATTGACATTCGCAATTCAAATTGGTATCGTTGTCATATGTTCGATCGAAAATTACAAATCAGATATAATGCTAATAATTTTTCAATATATAAACACTAAAATGTATCGTAAAAATCATAAAAAACATCATATTCTTTTGTTGGGTACTAAATTAGTCAAATTATGTAAACTTTGGTGACCAAATTAGTTATTCACAAGTTTGAGGACTGAAATTGCCAAGTTTTACATACTTTGGGGACCATTAATGATGTTAGGAACCAGATTTGGGAAAAATTCGAAACTTTGAGGATCAAATATGCGTAATTTTTGTCCGATGACCTTATTTGCCATAAATTACAATTTCGGGGACCAATTATGCTACACACATAACTTTGGGACTAATTTTACAAAAAACATAATATTTTGGGATCGGTTTTGCGTACAATCAAAATTCGGGGATTGATTTTACCAAAATTGAAAATTCTATAAACCGAAATTATCAAAAATTTAAAACTTTGAGTGCTAAAATTGCATTGGAAGACAATTATGTTTTAAAGGGAGCTATCTGAGAACCACGTTCAGTTGGCATCGTTGTAAAATCAGATTTCGCAACTACATCATGCGAAAAAATGAGTGAATACGGTAGATTACAAAATGGTGAAAAAAATGAATAGAAGATATCCGGCCGAAAACATGTCCTCTGGGTTTCCCGGCGGTGCACTAGATTTGTTGTACACGGCAGCCAAAACAGCCTCTGCCGCGGTTTCAAATAATGGACCCGTTGGGTGCAATCAATTTTCCGGCCAGCAACAACAGCTTTCTTTCAGGTTGCCGATTCTGGGAGCAGAGCAAGAGATATCCGGCCAGATTCGACGGGTGTTGGTGAGTTTGTATAGGATTTAGGGTTTCACCCTCTTTCTTTAAAGCTGTTCGACGAAATGCCTCATCCTGATGTACGCTTGGTGACTACGATGATTAGCCGTCTTACACATGTCGGCAAACATCGCGAAGCGATAATCCATTTCTCGAGGATGCTTCTATGCAACATTAAGCCGAATGAGTATACATTCGGCACGGTAATCCATTCATCTCTTGCTCTGGGGGATCTCAATCTTGGGCGACAAATTCACTCCTATGCCATCAAAGTTAATCTTAGCTTTAATGTCTTCGTCGGGAGTGCGATTTTGGATCTTTATGACAAATTAAGCAATTTTTCGGATGCCTTGAAGGCTTTCGAAGATATTAGGGAACCAAATGTGGTTTCTTACACAACCTTGATTCGAGTTTATATGAAAGAAGAAAGGTTGGAAGAAGCCCAAATGGTTTTTCGATCAATGCCTGAGAGAAATGTTGTTTCATGGAATTCTATGATCAGTGGATTCAACAAATTTGGAGAAAATGAGCAAGCTTTGAATTTCTTTCTTGAGATGTTAAGAGAAGGAGTTATTCCTACCCAGTCCTCGTACCCTTGTGCCATAGGCTGTGCAGCCAACATTGGAGCGTTAGGCATAGGGAGGAGCATTCATGGTTGTGCCATAAAGTTCTCCGGTGAACTTGGCTTGTTTCTCTCCAATTCCTTGATAAGTTTATATGCAAAATGTGGAAGCATGGATGATGGTGTTCTAGTCTTCAATAAAATGAAGGAGAAAAACATAGTTACCTGGAATGCTTGCATATTTGGATATGCACAAAACGGCCAAGGAGAAAAAGCAGTGCAAGTTTATCAGATGATGATTGAAAAGGGGATACAACCAAATAGCGTTACCCTTCTTGGATTGTTATCAGCAAGCACCCATGTTGGTCTGGTGGACGAAGGGTACAAGTATTTCAATGAGGCAAGGCAAAAGAATCCAAGCCTCCTTAGAGCTGAACACTATGTATGCATGATTGATCTGTTCTCAAGATCTGGGAGATTCCATGAAGCTAAAACGTTTCTTGATGATATCCCATTTGATCCTGGAGTAGGACTCTGGAAAGCATTGCTAAGCGGCTGTCAAGTGCATTCAAAGATAGATTTGGGCGAGGTTGCAACGAGGAAGATCCTTGAATTGAATCCTAGTGATGTATCTTCATATATAATGATTTCTAATGCTCAATCTGCTGCAGCAAGATGGAAAAAAGTGGTAAATATTAGAGGAAAGATTAAGGAGAAAGGGCTAACTATAATCCCTGGGAGCAGTTGGATTGAGATCAGAAGCAACCTTCACGTTTTTGTTACGGGGGATAAAAAGCATAGGAATATTTGTGATGTTTACAATGCTACTTGAGCATCTGAATGAACACATAATTGAGATTGGAAGAACGTATTCAAAGAGCATATTTTCTGTCGTATAAGGTTCTGCTGCCTTACCTCACATGCCGCTGCTAAGTGTTGCCAAATTTTGCAGCATCAAGATTGTGGTGTTTCGCCAAATAAGTGATTTGTTCTCCTTGAGGTTAATACCATTAAATCACTTTTCTCAATGCCTATCTGTTAGGTAAAAATTACATTTTAATGATGTTTCTGGGATTTTTGCTTTAGTGGGTACTAGCTGTGATNGCTATAATTGCATTGGAAGACAATTATGTTTTAAAGGGAGCTATCTGAGAACCACGTTCAGTTGGCATCGTTGTAAAATCAGATTTCGCAACTACATCATGCGAAAAAATGAGTGAATACGGTAGATTACAAAATGGTGAAAAAAATGAATAGAAGATATCCGGCCGAAAACATGTCCTCTGGGTTTCCCGGCGGTGCACTAGATTTGTTGTACACGGCAGCCAAAACAGCCTCTGCCGCGGTTTCAAATAATGGACCCGTTGGGTGCAATCAATTTTCCGGCCAGCAACAACAGCTTTCTTTCAGGTTGCCGATTCTGGGAGCAGAGCAAGAGATATCCGGCCAGATTCGACGGGTGTTGGTGAGTTTGTATAGGATTTAGGATTTCACCCTCTTTCTTTAAAGCTGTTCGACGAAATGCCTCATCCTGATGTACGCTTGGTGACTACGATGATTAGCCGTCTTACACATGTCGGCAAACATCGCGAAGCGATAATCCATTTCTCGAGGATGCTTCTATGCAACATTAAGCCGAATGAGTATACATTCGGCACGGTAATCCATTCATCTCTTGCTCTGGGGGATCTCAATCTTGGGCGACAAATTCACTCCTATGCCATCAAAGTTAATCTTAGCTTTAATGTCTTCGTCGGGAGTGCGATTTTGGATCTTTATGACAAATTAAGCAATTTTTCGGATGCCTTGAAGGCTTTCGAAGATATTAGGGAACCAAATGTGGTTTCTTACACAACCTTGATTCGAGTTTATATGAAAGAAGAAAGGTTGGAAGAAGCCCAAATGGTTTTTCGATCAATGCCTGAGAGAAATGTTGTTTCATGGAATTCTATGATCAGTGGATTCAACAAATTTGGAGAAAATGAGCAAGCTTTGAATTTCTTTCTTGAGATGTTAAGAGAAGGAGTTATTCCTACCCAGTCCTCGTACCCTTGTGCCATAGGCTGTGCAGCCAACATTGGAGCGTTAGGCATAGGGAGGAGCATTCATGGTTGTGCCATAAAGTTCTCCGGTGAACTTGGCTTGTTTCTCTCCAATTCCTTGATAAGTTTATATGCAAAATGTGGAAGCATGGATGATGGTGTTCTAGTCTTCAATAAAATGAAGGAGAAAAACATAGTTACCTGGAATGCTTGCATATTTGGATATGCACAAAACGGCCAAGGAGAAAAAGCAGTGCAAGTTTATCAGATGATGATTGAAAAGGGGATACAACCAAATAGCGTTACCCTTCTTGGATTGTTATCAGCAAGCACCCATGTTGGTCTGGTGGACGAAGGGTACAAGTATTTCAATGAGGCAAGGCAAAAGAATCCAAGCCTCCTTAGAGCTGAACACTATGTATGCATGATTGATCTGTTCTCAAGATCTGGGAGATTCCATGAAGCTAAAACGTTTCTTGATGATATCCCATTTGATCCTGGAGTAGGACTCTGGAAAGCATTGCTAAGCGGCTGTCAAGTGCATTCAAAGATAGATTTGGGCGAGGTTGCAACGAGGAAGATCCTTGAATTGAATCCTAGTGATGTATCTTCATATATAATGATTTCTAATGCTCAATCTGCTGCAGCAAGATGGAAAAAAGTGGTAAATATTAGAGGAAAGATTAAGGAGAAAGGGCTAACTATAATCCCTGGGAGCAGTTGGATTGAGATCAGAAGCAACCTTCACGTTTTTGTTACGGGGGATAAAAAGCATAGGAATATTTGTGATGTTTACAATGCTACTTGAGCATCTGAATGAACACATAATTGAGATTGGAAGAACGTATTCAAAGAGCATATTTTCTGTCGTATAAGGTTCTGCTGCCTTACCTCACATGCCGCTGCTAAGTGTTGCCAAATTTTGCAGCATCAAGATTGTGGTGTTTCGCCAAATAAGTGATTTGTTCTCCTTGAGGTTAATACCATTAAATCACTTTTCTCACAATGCCTATCTGTTAGGTAAAAATTACATTTTAATGATGTTTCTGGGATTTTTGCTTTAGTGGGTACTAGCTGTGATAGGACGAAATGCATGTTTGCTAGGTGTATTGTTGTTCATTAGAACTTTTGCTCACTGTGAATTAATTTGCTTACATAGATTGTGGTCAAGAAGTCTTCATGCAAATGCAGTGCCTGATGAGATTTTTAAAGGTGTGGAAATCTGGCCGCATTAATCCAAAAGCTGAGACAGATTGGTTCTCTTGTTCATTCAGAATCAAAAGAACCGTTGTTGGGTCTGGTGATCCACAAAAACAAGGTAATTTTATATGTTTGTTTTGGTGGGAATCACGCTTTTAGTACGACATATTCAATTGATATAAGCCTTTTATCTTTGTATTGAGTCATTTTATTTGCAATCTTGTGTAATCTCATAAGAATTTTTCTTTTGTTGAAGGGAATTCATTGATTATGAAGTGTTTTGTAAATTTATAGGTTAAGCTAATGTTAAATTTTTATATTCATATCAATTTATATGGGAAATATCTATGGATATAATGTATATGGAGAGGGATCCCAAGTAAAAAACATGAATCTTGGTACCTCTTAGGCTTGCCCATTTCATGTTACCCCACCTAAGGGTTCCCATTATAATATAATATAATATAATATATTAATAAATATTGGATTGAATCGGACTAAGGTTTTTGAAAATTCGAAAGCGTATATGATTAGATATTTTTAGTTTGTATGTCCAAAAAACGGCTTCAATATGGTTTGGTTATTGATTACCAAATTATTTTGCACACCTTGAGTAGGGTTGTTCTTCAACCCAATTGAACCGAGCTTGACGTATTCATTGATATTATAATTCAAATAAAAAAACATGTTTGAATATTGTTCATATTTCTAAAAATATTTTCATTTTCGTTTGTTTTTGTATTCCAATTCATATTTTTTGTGTTTGGATCGCTCATTTTTTGTGTGAATTTGTGTTTCAAGTCAGTTCATTTGTGTTCGTGCATAAATAGTACAAAATACCCATTCATATTTGTTTATCCATAAAATGTTTCTTCATAAAAACAACATTGTGCTTAGCCCAATCTAGGGGGTGTAAACGAACTGAGTCGGCTCACGAATATTTTGAGCGAGCCGGTCAAGGTTCGAGTTCGATTTTTTAGAATTGGCCGATCTTAACATACCGAGTTGAGTCGGTTCACGAACAAATAATATTTTAATATATATATATATGAATATATAATATATATTATAATATTTAATTTATATAATTTTTAAAATCTATATTATTTTTAATTAAATCAAACCTTATATTTGAATTTGAGCCAAATCTAACCTCAATCTAAACCCTTATTTGAAACTGAACCAAACCTTAAAAAACACTTTTGGGTTTGGCTATTTTAAACCATTAATCAAACAATGTACATTATCAATATTTACAATTCTTTTTAAGCATAAAAAATTACAATTTTCTCGTGTTATTTTAATAATTTTCAAAGTTTGGAGGTAATAGAAACATCACTCACTCTAAATGAATCTTTTTTAGAAAATAATTATAGGGTCAAAACAAAATTGGTTCAAAGGAACATAAAAATGAAAAGAAACCTACTTACCATCCAATCATTATTATGTATCTAAAAAATAAAAAAAACCAACCCGAAACGGTATGCATGAAGACACACACTAACTAGTAACTAGTCAAGCCAATATGTGGAGGAAGCATACATTTGCTAAAACTGTGATACCTGCCTAGACTCCTTTCTGGAGAATCCAATGGAAACTGAAGATGATCTTCATTATACCTGATTGAGTCAAGACAAAGCCCGTGAGGCGGGACAGAAAACGCATACTTTGCGAGCTCCTTCCGGTCACGGGATTCAAGAATGTCACGTACTATGTGAACCGGAACCGATTCTCTTCCAACTTGAAGCAACAAAGCCACCTATAAGTAAAGGCTATTAACATTCCATACAAATTGCTGTGTGTGAGAATGCACCCAAGAATTTACCATGTTACGAACTTGTCGATACATAAAACCGGAGCCTTCGACTTGAAGCTCCAAAACAGGTCCCTGGGAAACAGGGCAAACATTAACTAACTAATCTCTTTAAATGCAAAATAACAGTCATCATATTTGAAGAGGCAGCGGGTGCACGAGAACGACGATGACAATCCATGTATCCATCATAAATTACAATGTAAACAAGTTAACGCACATATAACCTACATAACTCATAAGTAATACAATTTATTTTAAAATATCGAAATGATATTGCAAGAAAAAAAAATCAATCTAAATAAACGAGGCATGGATCATTAACTTCTACGTTGTCTACTTTCGTATTTGTATGCGTAACTCGATGATGCTGAGTGGCTTGATTTTTATGTAGTATTCATACAGTCCATACACACATATACAATACCCTATAATTCTTATATACTGATGATATTTATAAAGAAAAAAGAAGATTTTTGGCTTGAGGCATACCATCTCATTCACATTGAAGTGAAGGATATTCTTCATAGGATTTGGCGTTCGATCATTTCGTGACGCATTCGCAAAAGCAGAGAAGTCATGAGTTCCAACAAAATGCTTAGCAGCATCCCTCATTACAGCAGGATTGAGGTTATAAAAACTATGATAAGCATAGTTTCTGAGACATGGATCCATTATAGCACCATTGTATATCTTGTAAGTATAGATCTTGCTTATTACAGATAACCGAGCATGGAAATCAGGCATCACCGATCTTATTTCTCTAATACGTATATCAGGGGGTAGGATTCCATTCAGTGCTTTGTGAATATTATCCAAGCTGTGATAGTTGAAAGGTGTGGTAAAATGAGCCACCTGAAGAGAATAGTCAGTTTAGATCAAATGTCGATAATAGCGAGATAGAAAAATAGGAACAAACCTGTCCCCAAGCATGAACACCAGCATCTGTGCGACCAGCACCAACTAAACAAAGTTCATCCCGCCCCAATTTTGTGATCTGAGTCAAGGTTTCTTCGAGAATACATTGTATTGTTGGCGTTGAACGCTGATACTGCCATCCTAAATGATTAAAAACAAGTAGTATTAACACTTATACTATTTACCTAAATAAAACACTCAAGAGGAATATCACTAGGAGCATATGTGAGTTGTGAAAGGCAGATTACACANAAATGATATTGCAAGAAAAATAAAATCAATCTAAATAAACGAGGCATGGATCATTAACTTCTACGTTGTCTACTTTCGTATTTGTATGCGTAACTCGATGATGCTGAGTGGCTTGATTTTTATGTAGTATTCATACAGTCCATACACACATATACAATACCCTATAATTCTTATATACTGATGATATTTATAAAGAAAAAAGAAGATTTTTGGCTTGAGGCATACCATCTCATTCACATTGAAGTGAAGGATATTCTTCATAGGATTTGGCGTTCGATCATTTCGTGACGCATTCGCAAAAGCAGAGAAGTCATGAGTTCCAACAAAATGCTTAGCAGCATCCCTCATTACAGCAGGATTGAGGTTATAAAAACTATGATAAGCATAGTTTCTGAGACATGGATCCATTATAGCACCATTGTATATCTTGTAAGTATAGATCTTGCTTATTACAGATAACCGAGCATGGAAATCAGGCATCACCGATCTTATTTCTCTAATACGTATATCAGGGGGTAGGATTCCATTCAGTGCTTTGTGAATATTATCCAAGCTGTGATAGTTGAAAGGTGTGGTAAAATGAGCCACCTGAAGAGAATAGTCAGTTTAGATCAAATGTCGATAATAGCGAGATAGAAAAATAGGAACAAACCTGTCCCCAAGCATGAACACCAGCATCTGTGCGACCAGCGCCAACTAAACAAAGTTCATCCCGCCTCAATTTTGTGATCTGAGTCAAGGCTTCTTCGAGAATACATTGTATTGTTGGCGTTGAACGCTGATACTGCCATCCTAAATGATTACAAACAAGTAGTATTAACACTTATACTATTTACCTAAATAAAACACTCAAGAGGAATATCACTAGGAGCATATGTGAGTTGTGAAAGGCAGATTACACAAAAGAAAAAGTGTATCAAAACTAAAAATGAAACCTTCAAAGAGGGCACACATCAATAAAATGGAAAGGAGAGAAACAAGTGAAGAATGAAAACCTGAAAAGCGGGTTCCATCATACGAAATTACCAATCGCCACTTATAAACAGTAAGAGGAAGCCTTGTCCTGTCTTTCTCCTGATTTATCAATGACTATCTAAACAGAAAAAAATCAGATCTAAATGGTTTAAGAATTAACCTTATGAAATTTTGTACCAAAAGGTTAAGGAGAGGGGTTACCCCAAGTTAATAATAGCAATAAATTTATAGTCATGCTCATCCCTCTAATTCTAGAATGATTATAAAAAACCGAGAAGGATGCTTATGGATGTAAATATGTGAGATCCATATATAATTTTTAAAAATCACCTTGTTAATAATAAGGATAAGCCATTAGAATACAAAGAACTTGTTCCCTGAAAACAAAATCCAAGATAACTAATAACATGTAGATACTCATTTTGAGTGCTATATCGATGGGATCCTTTTCTTATAATGGCATCATGAATCTTAAAAAGCTTGATCAACAAATATTTATTAGAAATGTAACTTAACAAGCCTATCCAAATGAAAAAGAGCTTATTGTATCACATTTTGGATGCAAAATGGAAATCATTTTTTAATTGACAAGCAACATAAGATCACCTCTTATGGTATGGCACTGAAGTTCTATAAAATAATAACGAATATGAATAAATGGGATATTTTCAATTTGACAATGGATGAGTTTCAGTTAACAAAAAAAACCTTGAGGTCACAGAAACAAGACGTAAAAGCAAGAACTCGAGCTGATTTAAAGTCCAGATTACGAACCGGAACCCCTGAAAATATACACAAACATCCAAAAAGTAGGAATTAACAATTGAAAAAACTAAAGAAAGCTAGCCAACTGCACGTTTCATCAAATTGGGACCAATCCCACGGCTTAAATATTCAAAATTTCTCCTTTAAATAAAGTAATTTAAAGCCTAAATAAAACTAAGCATACGCCCTTTCCAGTCACAGTAACATGGTAGCTCAAATCTACGCTTTGAGAAAACAAAAAAATGATTACCTTTGCAAGTTGGAATCCATGGAGTTGTAAGAGATTGCTGTCGTTGCCAAAGCATCTCTCCACCCGATAGATACCTGTACAAAAGGGGATTCACATTGCAAACTGGTGGAGAAGACAAAGCTTTATGCGGTACAACTATAAATCTATCCGGGTTTTTTGTCGGGTAGGATGGGAAACGGGTATATCTCCCATGTGGGTCCAGGGTATGCCCATATTGCAAAGCTATGTTATAACTTATAAACGGGATCGAAAACACAAACGGTGATCCCTCCGGTTTGTGTCCAAACCGGTTCAAACTTGTTTAAAACTAGTTTGACCTTGTTTTTATTTTTTAATATCTTTCAATTATTTATTTTGTGTATATTATATTTGTATATATTTAACATAAATATAAAAAATAAACATTACACTGTCATTATCCATTATTTAATCCCAAAAAATAATAATTTANTAGTTTGAGCTTATATTTGCGGCATACTTCGAAACAACGAGACAAATAAGAAATATGATCTTCATCATTCATAGATTTAACAATCATATCATCAACATATACTTCCATCATATGGCTGATCAGTTCTCTAAAGATTTTATTGACCAACCTTTGATATGTTGCTCCAGCATTTTTTAGACTGAAAGGCATGACTACATAGCAATAAACGCCATCTTCGGTCATGAATGATCACTTCTTCTGATCTTCCTCAACCAGAAAGATCTCATGGTACCCGGAGTAAGCATCCATGGTACTCATCATGGTGCTGCCAGACACAGCATCTACCAGTCGGTCAATATGCGGCAGGGGGAATGGATCCGACTAACAGCTTTTGTTAACATCGGTGAAATCAATACACATCCGCCATTTTCCAACCGGTTTGGAAACCACTACTGGGTTTGCAACCCATTCAGTATAGTGGATCTCTCTAATGAATCCTGACCCTAGCAACTTGTTCACCTCAGCCCGGATGATCTCGATTTATTTGGGAGAATAACGTCTTCTCTTCTGCCTAACAGGCTTCGTTCCAGGCTCAGTGTTGATCCGATGCTCACTATCGGATCTTTCAATCCCTGGAACATCGTCCGGGATCCAGGCGAATATATCCACATGGCTTCTCAGCAGGTGGATCAACTCCTTTTCAAAAGCAGGGGCTAAGTGTGCCCCGATGCGAGTAGTTTTGGTTGAGTCATCCTCAACCAGATTAATCAACTAGAACCCCACAGGTTCCATTGCTTGCCTCGGGTGCGGTGGCTCTTCCAGCAAATCCACCCCGGCCCTCTTAACGGGTGCCAATATTCTGCACGAGCTCATGTAGCATTGTCTAGCTACTTTCTAATCCCCCTTGACAGAAATAACTCCATGACTTGAGGGGAATTTGAGCATCATATGATAAGTAGATGGGACCGCCGATAATGGCGTTGTTAGCGAAGTCAACTTCAACGACAATGAATTCCAAATCCTCCGATCGGTCCTTGGATGGTTCTCCAAGGGTGACTGGGAATAAAATCTTCCCGCATGGAATGACGCTTCTCTGGTCGAACGACCAGAGAGTTATATTAGCGATCGGGAGGTCATGAGCAGCAACTCCCAACATTTCAGCGACTTCGCGCTTCATTAAATTGCACGAAGCCCCGGTGTCCACTAGGATCCTGTGGATACGGCGATTCCCGATGATTCCAGTAATGGTAAGGGGATCGTCGCATGGATCGATGATCCCTTCCCGATCGGCCATAGTGAAAGTGATATCCTCCCCGAAGGGAGGGGACCGTTCAGCTGGATCATATTTAACCAGCGCCACGGATTCGGAGCTCTCAGCTGAGTCTCCGCGCGCGGTTCTCTTTCGGTCCTGGACCGATTCATTTATTCTCAAACCACCGGAGATCCCATCTTTTGTAAAATTATTGCGAAATCTTTTGTAAAATTATCGCGAAAATCCTATCCTTTGTAAAATTATAGCGAAAATTTGCCTTAGCTAAAAATCCAGATTCGATCTTCAATTTTCAGTGACGTTTGTGTTCCCGAGTGTAATCAGACTTAAGAAACAACTAATAAAATATAAGGATTAGCAATATAAATATCTTCCAACGGATCTTCCGATTCCGAATTCATCGAACAAATTGAAATTAACCTGCGAACATTGAACCTTGAATTTTTATGAGCATCTCGAGGGTTATAGAGCCATGGGCGGACGATATGAGTCTATGGTAAAGAAGCTCGAGTCGTATGATCAAAAAGCCCTAATGGGGAAAATTGCTTGGCCTCCTTGAGGTCTGAATACTACTTTTCGGAGGTCTGAAATCTCACATTCCGAAGAATATTAACACCGCCCCTTGGTTGGTGTACCGTGTCACTGAAAAACCTTCGAAATGGGATCTGGTTTCCTTTGCATCCTTTTATCCTGGAGGTGCTAAACTTTCTCAAGATTAATTTTTTCCAACTGAACCCAAATTCCTATAGCTACATTGTGGCTTTCATCATTTTTACCTATGCCGCCAAAATGAAGAGATCTATTGAACTTTTCTTCAGATTTTTCCAAATTGTCCTCCATTCCTTTCAAAGGGCTTTAGGATGTTATTATCTACGTCTGCGGGAAAAGAACTGTCATTTATGCTTCACATTGCCGAAATCAATTATGATTGGAAACAACGTTACTTTTATATAACTTCTAGTTCTTTCCATCCTAGCATTCCTGCTCTTACATTGCCTTGGCGTTTTCCTGTCGAGACTGGATTTTCATTTCCGGATTGGTGCGGTCTCATTCCTAAACCTTCGAAACTTATAGATAGAGCTATTGTTCAACAACTCTTAGGCATATTTGAAAAATTTCACACTAATTTGATCGCTGAAACTCTTTTCACTCTACCCCTCATAGTTGTTACTCGGACTGCACAAGCTCCTCCACATATTCCTTTCCATGTCTTAGGTACCCACGTGCTAGAATAAGAGATTCGCTTTCTCGTCAGTTGTCATTTTCTGCATCCAAACTTTGACGTTATTCCGCTAATATACTATGATCTTTATAATAGGGAATTTCACGTTTATACCTTAATATGTATTTCCTTCTTTGCATCCAAGCTATGTATTTCCTTCTTTGCAAATCGAATAATGGCCGCTTACAGAGGTTCTGATTCCAACGACCGACTGAAATTTTTAGATACCATTGAGGATCCTGAAGACTTGGCCTTGAACATGCTCACTGAGATTCCTTCTGGAGGATCGAATAAAATCCTCGGCGACCCTTACACTGTAGATGATCCTCCGACATAAATAATCGGGACTATGGGTCCCCCACTCCCGATTTCTTCACCACTTCGAGGGTCATGCATGGTGGATTTTAATGTCGAGAGCGGTGTCGGTGAGAGATTTGCTGAATAAGGGGAGATTCCCGCCTCCGGATATGAAATCCTTGAAGCCCTTCAACCGGTTCCGGATTCACCACCAATCAAATCGGAGATTAGCGCGCCCCGTCACTCATCTGGGTCCCGTCGTTCCTCGCAGCGTGATAAGGGTAAAGGAATTGTGGCAAAGGGAGAAGACGAGGGCCAGAGGGGGTGTCGCCGCACCCGAGGTATGGATGCCATATTCCTAGATCATTTTAAGATCTGTGATATCCCCCGATTGTCAGTAAAAGCCTGGTATGACAATGGTGTGGATACCGCACATACGATGTTAGAAGACGGCATGAAAAACAAGATTCCTCCATGGACTCGGGTGAGCACGTATGCGGCGGAGGAATACCTGCGTCAACATCCTCGACCGCGCCCCCGCAACCGCGAAGATCACATAGTCTTCTCTGATTACAGTCGAGGGATGTGAGACGCCGCGACGTTGATTACAACGGGACATGATGTAATACAATAATATATGTACCTTACAACTTCACACTTTGTTATAATACTCCATTTTTAACTTGCAGATTCAGGAAACGATGACCGATTTGGCTTATGCTACCGTGATCGGCGAATATTGTATCTTACACCATTCAAATTTAGATGAACAAGGGCTTGAAAGGGA
Organism: Utricularia reniformis; assembly: GCA_009725065.1. Classification (NCBI taxonomy): domain Eukaryota; kingdom Viridiplantae; phylum Streptophyta; class Magnoliopsida; order Lamiales; family Lentibulariaceae; genus Utricularia; species Utricularia reniformis. The sequence continues at coordinate 362,835 of RWGZ01000110.1, forward strand.
ACAAGCCCAGGCTTCCGCTGATCTGATCATTCGTAATCAAAGGGAGAAACATGATACTGAAATAAACAAGTAGAAATCTGAGTATGAGAAGGCTCTCAGTGTCCATAATAGTGCTCACATATCAGCCATGGGGCGTCTACGAGCCGATCATCATGTACAATATTCCGAAGTGACACAACATTTGGTTGGTGAGCGCCACACAGTTAAAAAACAAATGAGCGAGATTTCCCGAATCAATGAGCAAATGGAAGAAGCCATAGGGAGGAATTCCGCTGAGACAGAAGCTCGGCGCAAAGCAGAGAGGATCGCTGAAGAGAAGACGATCGAATGCATGAACTTAAAGGATGAACTTGCCAAATGGCCTCGGCATTTTAAAGCGGTCCTTAAGAAATTCACATGGGACTTCGTAATGAAATCCCCGACATTCCGCAATTTGACCTCCTATGCGGGCCTTAAGCGAAATCATTATTTCTTCAAAAAAGGGTCCCGACAAACACAAAGAGTCTCCCAGCGTATACTGAGCAAAGAAGAAAGGGCTCGCCTCAACCCCACTCTAACTGGCAGTTTCGTGGAGGATACCTTCCTTCAAGAAAGGGATACTAGTACTGATTCTTTCGGCCCTATGGAGCAATTTCTTTCTGAGGACTTGGCCACTGAATGCTACACTGAGGACATCCCGATTGAAACTGGGCCTTCGGCTACTTTATACTCCCGCCTTCCGGAGATTTCCTCTGATTATTATGACCAGCTGATGAGTAGGAAACAGCTGTCTTTTCACGGAACTTAATGAGCATTTGATATCATTCTCAACTTCGGCTGTCTAAACTAGCGCCCAACTTAACTTCATAACTCGGGTCTCAACAAGCACCGTGGGCCTCAAGTAGCGCCTATCACGTTTATCTTTCGGGTATAAACTCGCACTCATAATCATCCCATCTTTACTAGGCCTAACCTTTCCCTTTCTCCTCCGCAAAATAAAGTAAACGTAGGAAACCTTCACTACCCGAATAGAAGTAGCGCCAGGTTCATGGTACAATTCTTAGACTGGCGTAAATATTTCACTCCTATTCAGGTGGCTCAGGTGCCTCACACTAGAGGACCTTCACTATCTAGACGGAAGTAGCATCAGGTTTAGGGTACAATCCTTAGACTGACGTAAATTTTTCACTTTCGCCTAGACAGATCCAATACCCTAGACCAAAAGGTCCATGTGGAACAACGGAGGAGACAGACGTCTTGCAGCCTCACATACTATCACGAACCGCAACCATTACATGCATCTCATCTGGACATTTCTCGTTCTCCTCCGCAAAGGTAAGTAAACGTAGGAAACCTTCACTACCTAAATAGAAGTAGCGCCAAGTTTAGGGTACAATCCTTATACTAGTGTAAATATTTCACTCATACTCGAGTAGATCGGGTGCCTCGCACCGGAGAGCCTTCACCACCTAGACGGAAGTAGCGCCAGGTTCAGGGTACAATCCTTAGGCTGACGTAAATATTTCACTTCCGCCTCGATAGATCCAGTACCCCGGACTAAAAGGTCCATGTGGGACAACGAAGGAGATGGATGTCACTATGCTTTATACTTGCTAGCACGCTACACCATCATCACCATATCTGGACCTTTCCCGCACTCTACCGAAAATCGTTGGGACTCTTACTATCTAGGGGAAGTAGCGTCAGGTTCATGGTACAATCCTTAGACTGACTTAAATATTTCACTTCCGCTTAGACGGATCGAGTCCCTCGCATTAAAAGGTTTTACCCACTTAACCATCGGTAGAGACGGATATCACAGTGCTTTACACTTGCTAGCATGCTCCACTGTCACAAATCGAACCTTTCCCGTTCTCCTCCGCAAGAGTAAGTAAACGTAGGAAACCTTCGCTGCCCGAATAGAAATAGCGCCAGGTTCATGGTACAATCCTTAGACTAGCGTAAATATTTCACTCCTATTCGAGTAGCTCGGGTGCCTCGCACCAGAGGATCGTCACTATCCAGATGAAAGTAGCGTCAGGTTTAGGGTACAATCTTTAGACTGGCGTAAATTTTTCACTCCCGCCTAGATAGATCCGATCCCCTAGACTAAATGTTCTTTTTAGGACAGCGGAGGAGACGGATGTCCTCTTTTACTGCGGACTGTGACCGGCCTCTAGCGAGGGCGCGACCCTCGACGGATTGTCATGGAGGAGTCGGGCGCAATGGCTCCCGTGTGCCACGGAGTCATGCTATAAAATAATCGGGCCCCTTGACATACTCTAACAGTATAAATGTATAGACGATTCTGCTGCACACAGAGACTTTTCGTTTTAAAAATGTTTTGACCGCGAAAGGCGGTACATTGCACTTCTAATCTACCCTATGTTATTTAATTTTCTATCATCCATCACACAAAAGTGCAATGAACCTAACTCCCATCTTACTAGTCTCCTAGTTGATTGACCTCATGTCTTCAAAAATGATATAAAATATTCAGAATATGGTAAAAAAGGAGGGGAATATTTATTTTAAAATGATTGAAAAGTCACGTCTATATATAATACTTGCGCAAATTGGAAATATGCCAAGTCCGTGGCAGCTCCTCTCCGCTCATATTTGCAATTTTATACGTTCATTTTCTTACCACCGCCGTTACCTGGTATGAACCTTCCCACTTTCGATCCAACTTACCAACATGTTTTGATACTTAAACTCTCTTTTTGACCAAGTCTCCAACCATCAATAACATTGGACGGACCTCTTTATCGTGTCTTTTAACCATTCTCTTCTTACACACTTCCATCAGAATAGCTGCTCTTTCTCTTAGGTCCTCGATGCAACGAAGATCCAACTTTTGCATATCTTCATTTAATACCTCATCGTAAGTAATAACTCTCTCGGATAAAATAGTTAGCTCTGCTGGGGAAAAGGCCTCGGAGCCATACACTAATGAAATGGACTAAATCGCTTGGTAGATCTCGGTGACGTTCGATATGTCCACATTACATTATACAACTCATCCACCCATGACGCTTTGGACTGGTCTATACTTGTCTTTAGTTGCTGTAAGATAATGCGATTAATAACCTCTGTAAGCCCGTTCGTCTCCAGATGGGCAACAGATGTAAACCGTTGTTTAATACCATAGTACTCGCACCATTCATTTACACGCTTTCCTAAGAATTGTGTACCGTTATCTGATACCAAAATCTTGAGAATTCTGAATCGGTATACAATATATCTCCAAAGAAAACTTATGACTTCATGTTCCCGAACTCGGGACACTACTTCGACCTATACCCACTTAGAAAAATGCTCTACGGCCACAAAACATAATTTCTTTTGGCTAGGCCCAGTCGGGAAAGGGCCTAGAATGTCGATGCCCCATGTATCAAAAGGACATGTGGTTGGTAAAGGCTTCATAGTCGCTCTCGGCACATGATGTACGTTCGAATGAACTGGCAAGCGGAACAAATTCAAACTAAATTCATACAATCTTTTACTAATGTTGGCAAAAAATACCCGGCTCTCTTGACTTTCAACGCCAAAGATCGACCTGCTGAATGGTCCCCACAGTCCTCAGCGTGAACTTCCTCCATGACGGCTTTTGCATGTGTTGGGGACAAACATCGAAGATAAGGTCCTCCAAAATTTTTCTTATAAACTTGTCGTCTACATACACAAAGTTTGTAGCTCTTTACATTGCCCTGCGGGCCTCGCTTTTGTCGACGGCAATTCTCTCTTAACCAAATAATTGGCGATTACGTCTTTCCAGGATGGTTCATCAGTTACTGCATCTAACAAAAACCAGGTATCGTTCGAAAGTTCACAGCTTGCAACTTCAGCGGTCTGTCTCTCTGCCATACTGATAGATGGCTGATAATGGATCATAGTCGTTATTTTTGACTCATCTGAAAGTTCTAAAATCGTTGCTGACTTTGCAAGACCGTCAGCACTGGTGGTTTCCTCTCTCGGGATATATGTGAGAACGAATGTCTTAAGGCTTTTCACCACCTCTTTCAACTTGTCTAAATATAGCCACATATGCTCATCTTTGGTGATAAAAGTATCCGCAAATTGGTTCACTACTAACTGTAAATCGGAGTGAGCATGCAAACGAAAAATTCCAATTTCAACTGCTAAGTTGATACCAAATATCAAGGCTTCGTACTCGTCAACGTTGTTAGTTGCAGAGAAGCGCAATTTTACAGTATATTCATGCTCTGCACCGGACTTTCTTTCTTTGAAATAAATGTCAATGCAAGCTCGTCCGGTAGAAACTGATCCATCCACAAATACATCCTAGTATTCCTCATTACTCAATTCTTCTGACCGGGTCATTTCTACTATGAAATCCACTAAAACCTGTGACTTTAAAGCTCGTCTAGAGATATATTCAATTTGGTACTACCCCAACTCAATATTCCATTTACTAACCTGCCAGACGCATCGAATTTCGATAATACACTCCTGATAGGTAAGTTTGTCAATACCACAATATGATGACCTTGAAAATAATGTCTTAATTTACGGGAGGCGACTATCAGGGCTAAGACAAATTTCTCTAAATCTGTATAGCAAGATTCCGCACCTTGCAATTTCTTGCTGACATAATACACTGACATGTACTCTTTGTTGCTAAGTCTGACTAAGGCGGCACTCACTGCCTCTTTTGATACCACTAAATTTAAGCCCAATGGCTCCCCAGGAGATTGAGGAGACATAAATGGTGGCTTACTCCGATAATATTTAAAACTCTCGAAAGCCATACTGCATTCATTATCCCAATACAAGAGATTTGTTTTACGCAATACTTGAAAAACGGTAAACTTCTCTCTGCGGATCGCGAAATAAATCAATTTAATGTTTCTAAACACCCCGTTAATCTTTAAACTTCTCGGGTTGTGGTGGGGGGTGTCATTTGCTGGATAGCTGTGATCTTATCAGAATTTATCTCAATTCCTCTTTCAGATACCCTAAAAACAAGGAATTTCCCCCCTTTAACACAAAAGGCACATTTAAGTGGATTCAACTTCATTCGATACTTCCTTAGTATATTAAAACAATCGCTTAAATATCGGATATGATTGTCGCCCTGTCGACATTTAATCAATATGTCATCGATGTATACTTCCAAGCATTTTCCAATCATATCTTTAAACATTGAATTCATCAATCGCTGATATGTGACCCATGCGTTCTTTAAACCAAACGGCATAACTTTGTAACAAAAAATGCATTTATTTGTCATAAAAGATGTAAACAACTTGTCCTCATGATTCATAAAAATTTGGTTATAACTCTTAAATGCATCTAACATACTAGGAAATTCAAAACCACATGCCGCATCCACCATCATGTTAATGGCCGGTAGTAGATACGGATCCTTTGGACATGCTTTATTCAAATCGGTAAAATCAATGCAAACTCTCTAGCCATTATTCGATTTCTGGACCACTACTGGATTCGCGACCCAATCAGCATATCTCACAGGCTCTATGAATCCCGCCTACAACAAACTCTTGACTTCCTCGTCAATAGCCTTTTCTTTTTCCGTGGGAGAACTTCTACTTTTCTAATGAACTGGTCGCACATATGGGCTAACATTGAGACTATGCGAACAAACTTGGGGATCTGCACCAACATAATCCTGATAAAACCAAGCAAAAATATCTAAATTATTTTGTAAAAAAGAAATTACATGTCTTTCAAACTCTGGTAGCATCTCTGAACCAATCACAACTGTCTTCTCTAGATTATTAGAAAACAAAGGTACTGTCTTAATCCCTAATGGTTCTATCTTCATATCACTTTCTCGATACCTCTTAGAAGATATCACATTAGTAGAATCATCGAGCTCCTCTGGAATAAGCTCTACCATACATATAGCCTTCTTTGAACTAGAACCTTCCATACCGCTCCGACACATAATATTATAGCACGAACGTGCCAACTCTTGATTTCCCTTCATCTTGCCAATTCCCAAGGGTGTAAGAAACTTCATCATCAGATGGGGCTGAGAAACAATTGCCCCGAACAAACTTAACGCACCTCTTCCCAAAATAGCGTTATAGGGAAGGATAGGGAGATCAACTATCACGAAATCCACCAAAAGTGTCCTCGAGATTTCAGGGTCTCCCAAAGTGACCGAGAGAGAAAGTGACCCTTCGAGCGCAATAATACTATTATTAAAACCAACCAATTTGGGTTGAACAGGCTGGAGCTTAATAGTTCTCTTCAAAGACATCTGCTCAAATGCTGCCAGTGTAAGAATATTTGTGGCAGCTCCATTATCAACTAAAACTCGAGACACATGATGATTTGCAATAACATAGGAGATAACGAGAGCATAATCCTATGGGGAGAAGATAGCAGCTAAGTCCTCAGGTCCAAAAGATATAGCCATTTTTTCAAAATCGGAGAGTTGGACCAGATTGACTTCCATGAAGCATCCTTTTATCTCTAATTCCAGATGGGATCGCTTCCGAGCACGGTTCGAATCTCCAACGCTCCTTCCTCCGGCGATAGTCATAATATTCGGGCCAAGATTACCCCACCTGGGTTCTACTTCTTCAATATTCAGAATGGGCTGACTTGGGTTTGGGCCAGCACGAGGAGGAGGAGGCGGTTGTTGCTGATTTCTTTGTACATGTTGATTACCTTCCCGACGATTACCCTGCTGCGTGCTGATTGTTCCTACCGCGACCGCGGTAATTCTCCCTTCTCGCATCTCTGCGGTTCTGCTGACCGCCATTAAAGTTTCCTCGTTGGCTGCCCCTAGGGTAATGGCCACGATGTCCTCCATATCCACGCCCTCTTGTATCGGGTCGTGGAAAATCTATCTTGGGAAAATTCTATGCCTTCCCTTGCTGGATAGTCAAACTTACTTTCCCCGGTTCGAGTTCGGACATTCTTTCAACGGTATTTATCAACTCATCCAGTTGGCCAAGTTCTAGTAATCTTTCAACTTCGGACATCAGTTCTCGACAGTCGTTGGTAGTGTGTCCGAAACTCAGATGAAAACGACAAAATATCTGAAACTCGTGAGTCCCCGGTGTCGGTGACTGCAATGGAGGAGGGTACCTGAGGGATCCACTTTTCTTTTCTTCAATAATAGCGAAAATTTCTTCATAACTCTATGCTGGGATAGTTCTTATCCTTGGTTTTGATAATGCAACATTCTTGTCCTTCGCTCGATTCACAGCAATTTTCTACGATCCATAAGTACGAACTTCAATAACCCCATGATCGCGCAATTCTTCATCTTCTCGAATGTATTGCATGCATCGCAATGCAAGCTCCTCAATGTTTTCTGGTGGATCCATATTCAAAGAATTACACAAAGGATGACCGGCTAAAATTAACTACAGTACCACGACTTTCTCGCTGACAGTAATTCGGGGTATCTTCCTACACTCCACCTCAAAACGAGTAACAAGACTCAACAATTTTTTTGAAGAATCATACCGTAATGCAGTCAAAGATGTAATAGACTTCACCGGTGCATTAAAGGGCGCAAACGCCGAATAGATTGATCCTTGAAGTCCTGGTACGAAACAATAGAAAACCTCGGCAATCGATTGAACCACCGAAGAGCCGACTCCTTTTATGATGCAACGAAAATGAAACACATGGCGGCATTAGTGAAATTCATCAAACTGACATGAATTTCCAGGTTTGAATTATGAGCATGGGGGTCAGTCGATCCCCGATCACTGTGGAAGATCCTTTGGCATCTCGATGTACTCAGATCTTGTAGCATTAATGATTGCCATGGAAAATGAGGATAAGACATTCGAAGTATTCCATGAACTTTGTAAAACTTCAATTGACGGAAAAATCTTTCCTCTACCGTTATAGGGCTCAATTGCCCTTTCTTGCCCAACATAATCGCCCTCATAGCCAGGTGTGATGAGTATCATGGTTATGTTCGCCGTACACTCATCTCCTCCCAATAATTGCCCAGTACACTCGTCTCCTTTTGTTTTAAAACCCTTCTTCTTCTCTAAAACAACGATGACATCTTTCTACTGTGTCATTTTTAAATATCCTGCATTTACATTGCTTTGACTAGAGTATGAGACGACGGGGTAGGGGGTGCATAATTCTTCTTGTGAGCAGCACGTCGAACATAAGACTCGTTATAATTGCAACAGTATTATAGGTAACCAACGCTGATCCGGAAACGTTCGGAGTTTTTTATAATGCAACTTTAAAGAAGAAAGAGGAAGATGAAATAAGAAAGAGATTGTTGAGGTCTTTATAACAAGGGCAGCAACTCTTAGTTTATAACAAGGCAATCCATGAAGAAGCTAATAGCAAATATAAGTTAACAGAGTTCTTTATTCTTTCTTTTCTTGCCTTCGGTTGTTGGCCGAGGTCAGAAATAAGTAGCTCATTAGTTCTGAATCCGGTATTCCATCGTGTAAGTGCAAACAATTAGAGAGAACTCAACACTATCAGCATATTTTGTAACCACTGAACAAAACAATGCACAAGTACTATATTCAAATTCTATACTACAGCACAAGGTGAGTTTACAAGACAATGTACAAGAAAGCAGTAGAAGCACCATGGCATGGTCAATGTACAAGACAAGGAAAGGTAAAAGAAAATGACATATTCATTCATAGTTTGAGTTTACATTTATAGATAATGAGATACATGCATCTCAAGCCTCTTAATAACTAGTAAATGCTCATAACTTTGATTCATGCATTTGTTAAGTTCATCTCTCCAGCAGTGTTAAGAGTAAAAATCTACCCTACGATATTTATGATTTAAATAAGGTTACCGTTAGTATCCGGTTGTTGTAATGAAAGAAATAAAAAATTATACATGGGAAACCCGAGAATCAAGAGGAAAACCCATGAGACACCAAACCCAGACAGAATTCACTAAGAGTATCGAAGTAGAAGGTAACCGGAGAACTTGTCCTCCCCAATATCTCATGCCTCCCTTTTATATAGGCATTTAACATATTTTAATATTACAAAGATCTAATCGTAATCTACTTTAATCACATCAGCCGTCCCTCGAGCTGATTTGTATGACTTCATGCCACACAAAAGTCATGCAGCGCCGCCTGCAATAAGTGGCGTAGCTGTTATTGACATTTCATCACCAACCTCTGTCGATCGATCATGTGCCCATTTACCGATCGTAGTAATCGGATGCCGATCGATCCTTCACCGCCGTCAATGGAACGATCGGCAATGACGATCATCTTATTCGTTCTTAAGGTTAGCAACAGGGAGTCGATCGGATAAAATGTGCTGACCGCCCAACTTCTTTCTCAGGACTACTAAAATCAATCCAGATCCGCCATCATAAGATATGTATTAACAAGCAGTAAGTCTTCTAGAGTGTCAGGTTTGATGAGGTAACCCAGCTCTTCGTATTCTAACACTCCAAGTAGCTTCCTTAGGTAAAGAACTTGTTTCTCTGCAATTGGCTTAGTAAAGATGTCTGCGAGTTATTCCTTTGAAGTCACAAAGTTCGGTTGGATTAAACCATTACTGATATATTTTCTGATCGCATGATATCTTACAAGGATGTGTTTTGTCCTTCCAAAGTGAGTAGGGTTCTTTGCTATAGCAACAACATATTGATTATCCACCCATAGTTTTTAATAGGTCCCTCCACAACCAATCCAATATCTTCAAAGACTTTAGAGATCCACATAGCTTGATTTGCCTCCATAGATGCAACCACATATTCTGCTTCTGTGGATGATTGAGCTGTGATTTCTTGCATCTTAGTGTTCCATGACAATGCAGCTGATCCAAGGGTGAAAATGTAGCCAAATGTGCCCTTGGAGTCACCTATGTCTCCAGTATAGTCACTATAGAAGAAACCATGTATTTCCAACCTTTTTTCCTTTTTCAAACATCAATTTTAAGTCAGTTGTCTCACATACATACTTTATTACTTGTCTAGCGGCCTTTAGGTGACTTAGATGTGGGCAGGCCATGTATCTAGAGAGTATGTTAACTGCAAGAGTGATGTCGGGTGTAAGGACAAGAGACAACACAAAAATTCCTCAATGTAAATAATTTTGGAAACACATAATTCACTAGTTGTCATTATTTTGATCTATAGAAAATAAGATGTTGTGTAGTTTTTATCTATAGTTTATATAGTATTAGGAATGAAAATTCATAATATGTATTGTCTATGATATAAATAAGGGATCTAAATATTACATTAAACAATACCAAATCATTCTTTATTATTAGAAGAAGACAAAAATGATAAATATATATTTAGAATAACTTGGTCAAGATAAACATAAGCATTTGGAGTCTTTGAGAAGTGAGAATTCGACGAAACCAGAGGGGGAATCCTTCATAGGGTGCAAGTGAGTTTAAGAAACGAAATTTTAAGAGTGAAACATGAAGGTTAGTGGCATGATTGAAATTTACAAGTTAAAATACAGTTTTCTATGTTTTCTGTTTTGTTTCTGATGTTCTTGAATTGACTGTTACTTGTTGGCTACAAATTATGTGATGAAAATTGCATTATTTTGTTCCTTGTTGAGTCTAGTTTCTATCTATGTTAAGTTTACAGGTAGAGGAACAAAGGTTAAGAAGTTATGAAATGTTTTCCAAACCCTCGCAGAACTGTTCCTCTAATTTATAGTTTTACATATCATATGTAAATGGCTTTTAACAAAACATTTGAGTGCTCTGATGAAATTACAATGTTTTAGCTTGTTGAAGTAGCTTTCAAATAAGTACTTTTACATTAAATTTTAAGTTCATTTAAGCTCTTAAATTGTGTATGGTGTTTTGTGTTGCTGGAGTGCACCAAAAATTCAAAAAGATGTTTTTATGTGTAAATTTCTTGTTTTGTGAAAATTCGAGGAGGGTTGGATGCACACTCCTGGCAACATGGTTGGACCATGGAATTAGCCACAAACCGAGCTAGCTTGCGGAAACACGAAAGTGGTTATGACCAAAATTATAATTAAGGGGATCCCGAGCATGTTATGCTGACACATTCATGTGTTGTGATGAAGGGTGTATCCTTCTTATCAATATTTGAGTATTGTTTCTTATATTTTCTTGATCTTTGGTTATGCCTAAGCCAAGGGTTAAGACAGGTTACCGGGCTCGCCATACCGGCAATGAAAGATAATGAAAAGTGCAGTCTATACGTGTTTACATTTCTTATGTTGATGCTTTGATTGTTTTGTTGATTTTTGTTTGTTGTTTCTATATTATATCTTGGTATAGTCTCATGACCACTCATCCCTCACCAGGTAAAGACGACAAGGAGATTTAAATAGGTCAATCAGTTCGCCACAAATCAAGAAAGAGTAAAGAGTTGTGTGTAGCTTTTGTTTTGGTGTTTTGTTATGTTGAGTCTTCCGATGTTATGTTGTAAATAGTAAACTTTGATGTTTTGAAGTCTTAGAAATGGTTTGAAGTATGTAATTTTCATGCATAGAAGTATTTGTACATGTATGTATGTTTTGTGTTATGTATATAGAAGTGTTTTAAAGTTGTAAGATTTATTGTAGTATTCTTTAATTATAATTGTACAATTACAATAAGTTAGATAATAAGAACATTTATGGCTTTGTGCTCTATTTTATAGAATACGACATAATGTCTCGTCTTATATTATATTTATATTTGATGGGGCGTGACATCGGGTCTTGTAGCGGATAGGTACATTAAACTTCCGATGGTCTTTCTGTATATTTTTCCATCTGAAATGAGAGTGTCATCGACTTTGCACAATTTGGCGCAAGGATTCAGAGGAATCGTAGCTGGCTGGCAGTTTTCTAATTCAAACTTTTTCCCCAGATCTGATGTATATCTTTTTTGAGAGATTTTGATAGACTCAGTAGTTTGGGATATCTCCAGTCCTAAAAAATAGGTCATCAAGCTAAGCTAAGTCATTTCAAAGTCTTCATGAATACCTTTTCAATTGCGAGTATCTCAGTTTCATTCTTTCCAGTGATCATCATGTCATCAATGTACATAGATATAATAAACAGGATCTCCTTCTTATTTTTACCTTGAACATACAATGTTGGATCACTTGTGCTTCGTTCAAAGCCTTTTTGCAGTAAATATGTATCAAACATGTTGTTCTAAGCTCGTGGTGCCTGTTTCAGTCCATATATGACTTTGTGGAGTAGGTAAACTTTCTCTTCCGAGCCTCATTGTATAAGTTCGGGTGGTTGATCAATGTAGATTTCTTCTTTCAATATGTCATTTAGGAATGCATATTTTACATCCAAATGGTGTATTTTCCAATCCATGGAGGCTGCCAATGCTATAAGCAATTTGATAGTGTCAAGTCTTGCAACCGGGGCAAATGTCTCTCCATAGTCAATTCCTTGGAGTTGAGCATAATCATTTATTATCAGTCTCGCTTTTAGTTTGTTTAGTGTATCATCAGCATTGAGTTTGGTTCAAAAAACTCATTTTACTCCATTTATGTGTCACTTAGTGGGTTTTTCTACCAAGGACCATGTGTTGTTCTTGTTGATCATATTAATCTCGTCAGCCATGGCTTTCTTCCAACCAGTATGGTTTAAGACCGTGATAATATCATATGGATCATGGCTTGAGAAGGTTGCACAACTTCTATTGTAGACATTTGTAAGGTTTCTAAATCCCCTTACTGGTGTGTTGTCATATGTTTCATCATCTGAGCTTGTGCCACGCATGTTTTCCAAGGGTTAATGTTCTACAACTAGTTCTTCTTATGGGCACACCTGTAGTTTCAATAAATTGGGCTCTTCAACAGGTTCTTTTAGATTCCAGTCCCATTTTCTTTTTTCATCGAATATGAAATCTCTACTTATTATAATTTCATTTGTGTCTGGAATCATAACTCTCTAGGCTTTAGAATTCTTGATGTACCTAACATGTACACATACTTCCGCCTTTTTTTCCAATTTTCCTCTTTTTGTATCTAGAATAAAAGCATAACATATACATTCGAAGATTATGAGATGGTGTATCATTGGTGGATTGCCAAACCAAAGTTCATGGGGCGTTTTGCCATCAGTGACTTTGGTTGCAATTCGGTTTAGGTATATAGCAGTATTTGCTGCTTCGCCCCAAAAATATTCTTGAAACTCTTTCTCTTGCATTAGGCATCTAGTCATTTCCATTACCGTTCTATTTTTTTTCTCAACCACACCATTCTGCTAAGGGGTGTGAATAGTTATTTTCTGATGCTTCAAGCCTTGTTCTTTGCAGAATGATGACATTTCATTTGAGATGAATTCCCCTCCATTGTCCAATCGAATTATTTTTAATTTTTCCCCACTTTGTATCTTAACAAGATTCTTGAATTCCCTAAAATAAGATAATACTTGGGACTTGTTCTTCAATAAGTGTATCTAGAAGTACCTTGTAAAATCATCAATAAAAACAACAAAGGACCGATTCCTACTATGTGTTGGCTCATGCATGGCTCCACATACATCTGTATGTATAAGTTGGAGTTTTTCTCTTGCTTTCGAAGAACTTTCTCCAAAGGGCAATCTCCTCATTTTTCCAAGCTGACAGGTTTTGCATATAGAGTTTTTTGCTTTGATGTTTGGTAAGCCTATTACAACATTGATTTCTTCCATTTTTTCTATATCTCTTGTGTTGAAATGACCAAGTCTTTAATGTCAGGTGTTGGTTTGTTCCATTACGTTGAGCACAAATATGCAGAATCACTAAATTGAACCGGGAACACCCTGTTCGGCATAGGAATTTTCATAACCCTTATTCCAAGAGAATTTGCAATACGACACTTCTTATCTTCAAAGTGTACTTGAAAGCCTTCTTCAAGGAGTTGTCCAAGACTCATTAGATTGTGTGATGTTTCATATATGTAATAGACATTTTGAATGATAGTTTTGCAGTCAAATGAATCCATCTTTATGCTTCCAATACCTTTAAGTTTAATGCAATTTCCATTGGCAATTTCAACAACTTTGTCTTCTAGATGTACTAAGTCCACAAACCAAGATGATTTGTTACTGAGATGGTTGTTACACCTGTTGTCTAGGAGCCATAAAACATGAGAGGTTTCACCAATGTGTACTGGTTCGACTGATGCAAGCATAAGTTCTCGAAAATCCTTGTTAACTTCATTGGTTTCCTCACGGATTGAGCAATTATCCGTTTTTCTGGACAAACTTTGATGATTTTCCCTTTGTTGTTGCAGGTGTTGCATATGCTATTAGGATTCCACCAGCAATCTTCTTCTTTGTGGTTTTTTTGCTTGCAATGATTACAACCAGGAAATGGTTCCTTTTTTACTTTTGTTGCTTTGAATTTCTCAGCGTTTTGTGGCCATTTGTTTTTAACTACAAGGGTTGTTTCTCTTGTTTCAATGCTCCTCAGATTTAAACGATGCTCAGTTCCTCTTAAGGTATTGAAGAGTTCTTGAGCTGTTATAGTACTTATTTTACCTGAGTCTTCTGGGGAGTGAACTCTAGAGTTGAATTTCTCAAGTATACTAAACAAGATTTTGTTGACGATTCTCATTTCATCTATTGTTTCACCCAAAAGCTTCAGTTGGTTGACTTTTTTTTCATTCTTTGGGAATAATCTTGGATACTTTATGTGTTATTCATATGTAGGCACTCGAATTCTCTCCATAGGCTGAATACTTGAGACATGCGAGATGTTTCTGTGCCCAAAAACTCTATTTTCAGGAGTTTCCATGCTTCCTTTGTTGTTTTACAGTTGATAATAAGCATAAACAGCTCTTCAGTAACCGAACCATTGAGTATTGTTTTAGTTTTGGATTTGAGGGGTTTGTTTTATGCATAGCTTTTTTTTGTGCTTCTGTAGAGGTTTCAATAAGGCGTTCGAGTGTACCTCCCTCCGTGACTTCTTCCCATAGTCCTAAAGATTTGAGATAATCTTCTATCTTTGTTGCCCAAATATGATAATTTTTCCCGTTGAAAGGTGGTGGTGGTTGGGCAACGAAATTTTTGAGGCAAGAAATGATGCCATATGTGTATGCTTTGTGGTTTATGAATATGTTGTTTTTGGATCAAAGTAGGATCATGGACATGATACCATGAAAGCAGTAGGAGCACCATGGTAGGGTCAAGGTACAAGACAAGGTAAGGTAGAAGAAAATGACATATTCATTCATAGTTTAAGTTTATATTTATAGATAATCAGATACATGCATCTCAAGGCTGTTAATAATTACTAAATTCTCATAACTTTGATTCATGTATTTGCTAGGTTCATCCCTCCCGCAATAAGTCTTCAGGAGTGCTTGGTTTGATTAGGTAAACCAACTCTTCGAATTCTAAAAAAATACATAGTAGCTTCAATCAATCAAAAACAAAAACGATAATTGAATGCGAATGAAACTTCGATTCAATAGCTAAACAAGTATTTAATCAACAATACCAAACATTTTAAAATAAACAGACTGTTAAAAGAATGCATAATAACTAGACACTCCACCGGAAGGAAAATGATAGGTATTCAACATCCACATATTGGAACGACAAATTAATAGGATTTTTTAATGGAAAATATTTTAGGCGACAATGGAAAAGCGACTTATTGAACAAAAACTTGCATCTCTCGCATTTAGCTTGGATTTGAAATTGGAAACAAGATCCTCCATGGTAACTGGGGTCTTTTGTAAAATGGCTATTCTATTGTCCTCTTTCGGGGCTGGAAGACAATGTGTGGCAATCTCATGTTTTGATGTTGCGGGTACAGAAGCAACTTTAATAAATGTGCTGTTACTTTTAGATAATGAAGAAGCCTAAGTTTTTAAGTCATGATTTAATATTAAAAATATGTAATGGGTGATAGAACAATAAAAATGAATAATGAGGAGTAATCTATTGGAACTTATGTAGATGTTCAATTTCTTCATCGGAGTAGCATCAACATTGGTTCATTACTTTTTCTATCTCCATTCGATGATCTCCATGACTAGTTCCAACAATAGTTGATTTCATGGGGCCAATGTTATCAACTAGCACTTCCTTCTTTGGTGATATACCATCTACAAACTAATAAACATAGAAACCATGCGAAATTGAACAATCCACGAGGAAGAAATGCTATAGGAAAAATAATGCGATCATAATGAATAAAGTTCCTAAGACTCATCCCAAACATGAGAAACCTAAAATAAAAAGCATGTCATGATCATCAAACATACATCATCCTCTCTCAAATCTCAATACAACTAAGTTTGCCCCATTGATTTTTTGTATCTTTGATATTCTTCTTAAAATTGCAACAAACGCATATTTGTCCTACATAAATATAATACACAACACACCATTTTTACATCAGTATATTCGGTAACCTCTAAACAACACAATGCACAACTACTATATTCAAATTATATACTACAATACAGAGTGTATTATATAGTAGCTTCAGTCGATCAAGCACCATTAATTGACGTGATATTGTGAATTGATCCATAAATTTTCTTCTAGGCACCGTGATTTTTTCCAATGTCTTATCTAGAAATCAAAATGTATTTTCATTATTTAAATTACAAATATATCCTCCAAAAACCATATTTTATTTCAATACTCTAACCTCCTCATATTTACAACATCGTTCAACATATTTGTAAATTCTCTATTTCTATGTATCTTTAATTCATACAACTATTGTCATACGTAATTAAATTGGGTATAATCGTATTTATAACTACAATGATAATAAATTCTTTTATTACTTAAAATACATTATTCATTCAATTTTACATAAAACATTATTCTTATTATATAATTCAATTTATCAATTACAGAACACTTATATATTTAATAAGTGTAAATGAATTTAATTCAATTTAATTTATCAAATTATGTCCATATAGATTTAATTGATTCTAAATCTACAATCGCATTATAAAAATATATTCTCAAATTGCATGTACTTCTTAATATACATACCGAACGCATTAGCTTAGAAAATAGAGTGCCTTTAAATATAATTGATAAATCTTGAAGGGAGATAAAGGAATTTGGGAGTGGAGAAGAAAGAAATGGCAGGGGAAAGAGCGGGGTTCTTTGGATTTCCAACCACTTCACATGCGTGGATTTCGTCTGGACCGTGACCCACCCGGCCAAATATCAGATGACTTGTGCGGTGGCTGAGGCAAAAGCTGTACCCTAAAAGTCTACGACTACGATTTTAGAGTGAGAAGAAGAAGAAAGGGCGATTTTAGATAGAGAATGAAAGGAGGGAAGAAAAGGAACCCAGACGACTACGATTACGAGAAACCATCGACAAATCCAATTCCGCCTTCTGACACCGTTGTACTTGTTGACTCTGTTGTCTTCGGGGCACAAGGGATGCATATTGTCGAGGGGGATGAGAAATTGGGGGGTTCTGAAGAGGCCCTGGATGATGAAGAAGTAGAAGAAGAGGATTCTGAAGCTGATAGAGATGATGACCGGGTAGAAAACGTAGCTGATGATGCGGTTGTTGGTGAGAAAGGGAAGCTTGCTGATGGATACTATGAGATTGAGGATGTTCGAAGAAAGCGCGTTCGAAAGGTATATTTTATTTTAACACCATTTTTTGTTGTGGGTTTTGATGAATCTTGAATTGCGATATGTCTGATATGGGCGTTTTCCTGGACGCTGCAAATAAAAAGGGTCAAGTGCAGTATCTCATAAAATGGTAAGTGATCTACAATTCACACATCATGATGCCTTTTGATCTCTGAAGGGTCTAGAAGGAATTTGTTTCTATGAGATTTTTTTGTCTTATGGAAAGGCGAGGGTGGTCGGAGGCTGCAAATACATGGGAGCCCCTGGAGAATCTTCTGCAATGCTGTGATGTAATTGATGCATTTGAAGAAAGGTATTTATTTATTTCTCATCTCTGTTTGATTATGTTAATTATAGTTTCATCTGTTCATTTATTCCTTTATGTTTCTCGTTGGGCATAAGTATGAAAGCTGGAAAAAGCCGATTAACGCGCAAAAGAAAGCGCAAGACCAGTGTAACTCCCTTTATACCCAAGAAAAAACTGCATCAGCAGCAATCCTCGTCGACTTCCAAATGTGATCCATCCTCACAAGTGATTAGGATTACCGAGGAACCTATATTTTGCCCCATACCAAGTGGCTCGAGCCCTACAAATATCAGTGTTGATGCAAATGCTAATGGTTTAAGTAGCAGTGATGCCTTGAATGAAGAAAATGAGAATGGTGCAACAGTGGCTTTTGAGTTTAGGGAAGAAAAGAAGGTGCAAGAATTGAAGTTATTAATGCTGACCAATGACGATAACACTCACAAACCACCCCAAGAAGTTAACCCTATTGGTGGAGACGGTCGGTGCACTGGAGCAAAAAGGCGGAAGTCTGGTTGTGTAAAGAGGTTCAAAACATGCCCTGTTGATGATTCTGGTAATGGAGCAGCATGTACCTCAATTGTACCTGTAGATTTTCAACATCAAGAGTACATGGGAAGCTGTAAAAACAATGAAGAAGAGTCAAGAAGTTGGTGTACGATCATCCAAATCGTCAAACCCATAAGCTACAAAGCTTCAATCTCTAACAACATCCAAGATGTTGTAGTAGCCTTCGAGGCAGTGAGGTTAGTGATTTTAACCTTTTTTTAGAAATTATGTGAACTTAAGCGTTGCTCCAATGGTGAAGAAATCATATGTATGTGATTTTGATCGTATTTCATGTTGAGAGTTGGATTTATGAGATTGGTTTAATGCCTAATTTGTGTGGGTTTGAATTTGTTGATTGGCTTCAGGTCTGATGGTACTAAAGTTGTAGTTGATAACAAGTTCTTGAAATCAAACAATCCTCTTTTGGTAAGTATAAACTTCATTTATGTTGTGCATTTCTAATATCTCTGTTTTGTTACGCAGCTGATAGATTTCTATGAGAAGCACTTACGTTACAGCCCTATCCCAAGCCCCACTTTATAAGGTAAGTGATTAGTGATGCATACAATCATTTTTTAGTACTCATCCACTTGTTTCATATGAGTCCCGTCCCGTACATATCTTATATTTCTTCACTAATTTCAAATCTTCATATTAACCAACTCGTGCTTCTCCTAGATCGCCTTACCAATTTTTTTATGTCAAATAAATTGCTATCATTATTTTTTTTATTTGATGATCCCTCTATCTTTTTTTTTGTTTTAGTCCCCCAACTTTACATTTCTACAATTTATCATTCAAGAGGATTAATTTTACTAAAATTAGAAATACTAGAGACCAAATTTTATAAATTATTTCCCCGATTGCGAGAAATATTCATTATTATTTTAGTGCGCACGGGATCTACGGTTGCATTTGGTGCAGTCGGTTGGTCTACATGTCCGCTTATGTGGCATGCGGCCATGTTAAGCAGTAATGTTTTTTACATTTATTTTGTAGTTACTATGAATCGAACACATAATCGGTTACATTCCAAAGATCAATTAATGGTATTGTTTGGAATCATGGTGCACTACCTGGCTGTCACCTGACCTTGGTCATATTCTAAATTAATTAAATATCAATAATAAGTGCGTTCGTACGAACGTAGAAAACAGCGTGATGAGTTCACAGTTGGTTTAACCTAACGGCCACCAGAACGTGCCTATAAATTGTCAATTTTTAAATTATGAGTTTAAATGTTTTGTTTTTTTATACTTTTGATCAATAATTTCTTATATTATAATCATTATATATTCAAACTATAAAAATATATATGACAATTTAAAAATTTATTTTTAAAATTAATGAATTTATCATAACATAATATGAAATATAATTTTTAAGTTATACACAATTAATTAAAAGTAATGGTAAAAAAATTATTTTATAACATCACGATCATTGTTTTAAAAACAGTTTTTTTAAATCACAATAATTTATATCATGTTCAACTCACAACACAGTGCAATTTTTTCATTTCACCGTTATTTCTCAAACGTTGTTCTAAACATGTTCAATATCAATTCAACCATTACAATTATACATAATTGTATAAATAATTAAAATAGTAATTGTGAAATGAAAGTTATTATGATATTTTATTGATTTGTAACATGTAATTCTAATAGTTTTATTGGTATTAATTGGTATGTGTAAGGTAATGTTGTTTGATTCCTAGTAATTATAAAATTTTACAAATAAATATAAAAAACATAACCATGTAATGCCATTGCACACTAGGTAAGCGGACATGTAGATTGAGCTCATCACTAAAATAATAATAGATTTTTTCGCAACCCTATATGGGTGAAATAGCCAAATTTTATATACTTAAGTTTTAGCTTTAGGATTAGTTTAGTCAAATTATAGAAAATATAAGGACTTTTAATGTATTTTGTGGATTAGAATTATCACAATATTGAAACCATGAAGATTAATATAAAATCAATGAAATTACGAGTGATTATTTTTGCTTCTTTCAATTTGTTTTGATTTGCTTTTGGGATTTCATATGTTTAGCGAGGGTGTTTGGTATAACGATAACAAAATAAATACTTGTAAGAAATTGAGTTGATCTACCACGGAAAAATAACATTAAAATAAAGGAGAACATTATGATTTAAAATTTATTTTAATAGGATTGATTATCGAGTTGAGCACAAACAACAAACATGAGATGGGGGAATTATCTAGAGAATAAAAGGGAGTTGGGTAATCATCATCTCTATCCGTATCTGGATATGGTAACGACAATGAAGCCAAGAGAGGCACCAGCGATACATAGATAAGAAACACTACGAACCCGGAAAAAGAATGTGTTCAAATTCTTGGCAACCTGAAGAGTGAGTGTTAAAATCTGCAGTCTACCTTGTTCTTCCATTTTCTTGAAGAAATGCATCTGCTTCAAAGAGCTGCGTAGCATGAACGCCATTGAAATTGGGAACCCAACTGCGATGAAACTCTGTATAGAAGCCTCGTGAAGAGGTGGATTCTGCATCTGGAATGATATCCATGTCCCTAACCCAAGATTCAAGAGGCCTAAGCCAGCGACAACCTTGCTTAAGCTGTAAATAGTCTTCATCAGAGTCTCCAGTACCTGTCTCGTTTCATTGGCTAAACCTGATAAATCGCGCTCTACAGTCGGCCCAGTAATTTCTTGATGCTTGAATTCTGGAATCTGGCTCGGGTACTCAGCTGGATCACAGAGCTTTTCATTACCAGATGGCTTGCTTGGAGTGGATGTCGATAATAATCTAACATTTTGAGGGAACGTCGGAGTCCACGATACGGCTGAAAATCGTGTACAATCAGAAAAAGGTTTGTCGAGAGAGCTTGAATGAGGACGGAGGTGCCCAGAAATATGATTTTGGGCAAGAGATCCAATCAATGAGAGATCTCGTGAGATCAACCGCGGATTACGATTGGAAAGTGAAGCAGAGAAGAAAGGGTATAGTGAAGGAAGCAATCTGGGAAGCTTACGAGAAATCCCCAAAGCCATTGTTCACATAAAGAAGACGCCGAGGGTTAGGCAGGGTTTGCGTTGCCAACAATTTGGGGGTAAATTCTAAAATACAGGGTAATGAGTCAATTGGAGAAAATTGTAAAAAGACCCCAACCAAAAATATATTAATTTATGAATATGCAAAATACATCGGTAATTGTCAATATCATTGTTTTTACCCCTAAAAGTGTAGCAAACATTTTTGTGAGTATCAAATCCATATTTTATCGAGCAACAACACCTCCTAAGGTCCTATGTAGTGTGGACAAAGCTTTACTGCACCTTTGATTCGAACGACACCTAATATGAGATACCAAAGAGATGTTTGGTCTCCTACTTCAAAATCGATGAGCCTCCGCTTTTTGTTGCCAACACTTTTGTCAGTCTTGTGAAATCTAGAGTCTTGTCTGAGTCATGGTTATTTTGTCTATTGCTTCGCCCACAAGCTCAGGCCTTAGTAGTTTTTTTGCTGTACTTCGTCCCAATTGGTTGATGTACGTCACCTTCGTTCATAGAGTTCCTTGTAGGGCATAATTCCTAAGCTTCAATGATAATCGTTGTTATAGCCGAATTCATCTAAGTAAAGGTGATTTCCAAGCTGCCCTTAAACACTAATTGGCATGCTCATGTCAAGCCTTCCAATACTTCTATTGTCCTCTAGGATCGCCGGTTGGTTTGCGAATCGGTGCCCATTGGCGTACTCGTTAGCCGAATACAAAGTCCTTGGTTATGTCCTCCCACTTCCACATGGGACTTTCCAACGGTTGTATTAATTCACCCAATCGTTGGTGTTCCGCCTTAACCCACTGACATGTGAGATATTGTGCTATGAACCCCATGATATGTAACAATTTGCTTTACATTTGTACGATATTGTCCTTTTTGGATTATACGAGCTCTAATGACTCACATCTAATACTCACAATTTTACTTTTTCTCTATTCATACACTTCATAGTGGGTCACCCATCTCGCTTCTACTCTAGGCTAGGCACACTTAACTTTCACGTTCTACAAGGATCATTGACACTTTGCTAGGGAAAAAACCCAATACAAGTCTTGACGAATCATTATATTTAACATTTTATCATTCTCCGTGTATAGCAGATGTTTGATTCACCTAAGGTGTCTTGCCATCCTCAATGGATCTTACATTCACTACTCCTTATTGGACTAATGGTCCTCGTTGAGGTTTGCCTCACACATTGACAATAACCCGGATCCAGTCCCGATAAAAAATGTAATGATTCACTTTTCACTTGCACGATAATGTCCACAATGTATTATGCTAACCTTAATGATTTTCACTTAGTTTTGATGGCTTTTTTCTCTAGATATAAACTTCCATGGGCAACTCATCCTAAAAAGGGTCTTTTGGAGGTTGGATTCTTTAAGTTGTGACGTAAAATTCTTTTTATTTACCGATTCAGTCATTGGTACGAAAAAATCAGACATACAGGCCCAACTTACAAATCAGGGCCACGACACCAAATCAAGAAAGCACATCCCTAAATGACATGAAAATGCACGAACACACAACCCTAAACTAAGAACATACGTGAAAAATGAAACCTGGGAGCAAGAGGAAGGGCGAAAGCAGCGGTGCACCAAGAATAGAGGTGAACAACATCAATGAGAAGAACATAGGCGACGATTGGAACATGGGAGCACGAGGAAGGGAAAAGCAGCGGGGCACCAAGAATAGAGGCAAATGTTAACTTTGATAATTTCAGCATGTACATGGATGAAGAGCGTTTATCAGATTGGTGAGGAAAAAGGAAGAAGAGTCTGTCACTTGAGGAAATTTTCTTCTTATTTCACTGCTTCAATGTAAATAAAAGAGTTCTACTTATACTAAGCTATACAAGTATAAAGTCTGACTACGTAATAACTTTATGTAATAGCCAGGAAAAATGTATGATGGAACAATAGTAGGGAATATAGTGGTAAAGTCTAGACAATGAATAATGAGGGGTACTGAAATGAAAGAACGAAAAAGGAAATGAAAAGAAAGAAAAGTAAAACAAAAGATAAAGAAGGGGTTAAAATAAAAAGAAGGAACGGTCAAAATGTGAATTAGAGAAGTTAAAATGTCTATAAATATGGGTGGAAAGCCCAAAACCAAGTTATTTATCACTAAGCCACGAATATCCATGAAAAACCCAAAAAACACGAAAATTGTCGTGGAAGAGAAAATTTTTGCGGATTTTGGTGCAAAGAGAAATTGTCGCGGAATTTTGGCAGAGAGCAAAATTGTCGCAGAAAAACTAAACCACAAATATTGTCGCGGAAATTTTGAAGAACAAATTATCGCGGATTTGCTCCTAAGCACAAAATTGTCACGGATTTCGAGAATGAAGTGAATTATCGCGGAAATACTAAATTTGGGTGTTTTCGTCGCGTCTCAACGCCGGATCGTGAGAGAAGAAGGATACACAGGGTCTACGGTAATCACATAGTTAACAATGAGATAATAACATCGGAAATCGAGTACTAAGACCTGTTACGAAATGCAGGGAATCACGAATGGATTATAACAAGCGAAAGCAAACGGTAAGCGGAGTGAACACAATGTAGTAAGGGAAGGTTCCGACTTAGGGAAACGAGAAGGGTTAGTATGAAAGAAAGTAAAAGACACGAATGAATGAGGCAAATGTTAATAAGACTCGGGGTGATGAAGGATGGACCGTCCGACCGAACCCAGTATCGTGCTTAGTACACGATTCGCCAAAGGAAGGGCATGCCTCATGAAGGGAACGATAAGTTCCAAAAATGAAGAGATACGTACGGAAAGGACTGAACGGATCCGGGTGGAAAAAGGATAGCGCCTAAGTACCCACCCGGGGAAGGGAAGCATATGGCCCGTCAAGTCAATCAACAGCTAACGGTTGGCTTGGGCAGGACATGCACTGAGCATGTTACTCTCGGCAACAGTAAGGTTAAAGAATGAGGGGAATGATAAGGGTAAAAGACTAAGAAGAGGAAAACAAGAAAACGATTAAAAGAAACGACTTACGCGTGGGTGTCTGATTTATTTAAGAAATGAAAAATAAGTATAGCGTGTGTGAAGTTTCATTTAATACATTGTGACCGCTTTACAGATTTTGTAGGTGACGCAGACGAAGTATGAGAAGGGCATGGGAAGGAGGTCATCGGTTGTCCGGTGATAGAGTCCGGTCTTTTGAGAATACTCTAAATTATGTTGCTAGACTTTAATGATTTTGAATTATGTTTTTAGCTTACGTTCGAACGTTTCGTTTTATTTAGCACGTTTTACTAAATCAACTAGGCTCAAATTAGGGTCGTTATACTTTAACAAACCACTATGAAGCTGTAGAAACTTGCAGCTTTATTCTATCCTCATTTCAGTTGTTGTTTCAGGAGAATTACATATGGTCCAACACACTCTCTCAAGATTAGCATGAATTTTTTCATGTTCATCTTGGTGATTAAGAAATTGAATCGAGGAACGGGAAGCCCTATTGTTAATATATCATCAACCTGATTTGCTATTGAAATATAAGAAATTGATATCATCTTTTCTTTCTCATTTTCTCGGAAAAAATGACAATCTCTAGCAAAATGCGTTGATCTTTCATGGAAATTGGATTGGTTATCACAAAACACCTTGACAGTATCAGTTGGAATCCCAAATCTAGCAACAAACCTTTGAGCCATAACCGTTCGCAAGTAAGGGAAGATATTGCTATAAATTTTGCTTATGTAGAGCTTCTGGCCACAAACATTTGTTTCTGCGATTTCCAGCTTATGATAGAAGTCCCCAATAACACACACAATCCTGAAACTGATCTACTGGTATCCTTACTTGATATTATCTGGGGATGTTTCCGGTATTACGACATCCAGGGAGCTCGTCCGACCTGGCTAGATTGTGTTTTCGGTATTCTCGTGTATTTACGTCATTCTATAGTTTTGGGGGTATTCTCGTAATTTGGACTTCTTGGGCGTACATATTTGCATTTGACTAACGTTTCTAGCAGTCTCGGGCCAATTCGGCCCCAGACGGAGCCAAGGGTATTTTCGAATTTGGCACCCGAGAAGCATGCCAGTACGCTGTGGCAATATTTTTGGCTGTATATTCGTCATCTGGAAGCAGTGAATTATTTTACGAGGTCCTTCGGTATTTTCTCATCGATATTTTCGGCTAATTCTCGATCGAGATACATTTTCGAAGTTCTATTGCGGAATGGCATTTATTCTAATTTAATTGAATATTATTTAGGTACTTTGGGCTTATTCAAGTGAAATTGTGCTCCTGGGCTTGAAACTTATTAGTTGGACTGGATTTCTCTATAAATAGGAGACCCAAGGAATTAAAAAGGGATTCTAACCCTTTTTGTACCTCCGAAGGTAAGACTTTGGCTCGAATTCGCGAAGGTACTCGCGAGACTTCGTTTTTCAGCCCCCACCCGCGAGTTTTCGCACCAAAACTCGCGGCCAGCTCCACGTGAGTCACTATTCACGAGTTCTTATTCAAAAGTTACTATTCACGAGTTCTTGTTCGGAAGTTAATATTCACGAGTTCTTGCTCGGAATCACTATTCGCGAGTTCTTGTTCGGAAGTTACTATTCGCGAGTTCTTGTTCGGGAGTTACTATTCNGGGCCATATGCTTCCCTTCCCCGGGTGGGTACTTAGGCGCTACCCCTTTTTCCACCCGGATCCGTTCTGCCCTCCTCGTACGTATCTTTTCCTCTTTGGAACTTACCGTTCCCTTCATCAGGCATGCCCTTCCTTTGGCGAATCGTGTACTAGGCACGATGCCGGGTTCGGTCGGACGGTCCATCCTTCCTTACCCCGAGTCTTATTATCATTTATCTCGTTCATTCGTATCCTTACTTCCTTCTTTATTAACCCAATCCCGTTCCCTAAGTCTGAACCTTCCCTTACTATATTGCGTTCACTCCGCTTACCGTTTACTTTCGCTTGCTATAGTCTTTCCGCGCTTTCCTGCATTTCGTAATAGGTTTCGGTTACTCGAATTTCGACGTTATTATCCTATTGTTAACTATGTGGTTACCGTAGACCTTACGTGTTCCTTTCCTTTCACGGTCCGACGTCGCGACGCGACGCGACGAAAACACTTAAACTTAGTATTTCCGCGATAATTTACTTCTTTCCTCGAAATTCGCGATAATTCTATGCTGAAACTCCAAATCCGCGATAATTTTACTCTTGGAACCAAATTCCACGACAATTCTCTTCATCAAGGAAATCCGCGATAATTCTCTTCATCATCAAATCCGCGATAATACTGCACTGATCACGATTTCCGCGATAATTTACACATGTTCAATTTCCGCGACAATTTACTCTTCAACGAAAATCCGGGACAATTTGTTCATCCAAAAATCCGCGATAAAAATGCATGCATGGGAAATCCGCGATAATTTCCTTCTTTGCGGGAATTTTCGAATTTTCGGGTCTTAATGATGATTAACTCGTTTTTGGGCCTCCTCACCCCTATTTATAGACATCCTAACTTTTCTAATTCACACTTTGAACCCTCCTTCCTTTGCTTTTGACCCCCTCTTTTATCTTTTTCTTTACTTTTCTATTTTTTCGTTCCCTTTTACGTTCTTTCGTTCCCGTATCTCTCATTATCTCTCGTCTAGACTTTACCGCTACATTCCCTACTATTTGTTTCGTCGTACCTTTTTCTCGGCTATTACACATAAGCTCACACATTGTGGGCCCAACCTCGTATATCGTACGTGCCCCCATAACAATTAAATTTCGAGTAATTAAAAAATTGACTGATCTAAGAATAAACGCTCTAAAACATTTTTAGACCAGATCAGTTTGGCACCGTCTGTGGGGCCGAGATTTTATCCCATTGAGAGCTTTATTGCTGAGTTTGGATTTCTACTATCATGACTACTCGGAATTCTAATGAAGATGTTTTCGATGAAGAGATTAAGGTAGATCCTAATCCTCGGGCGAACGATGGGGTTGCTGCGTTACCGGGGGCTCAATCGTCAGTCCGAGAGGAGCCCCCTGCTCAAAATGTCACTGTTCGACCCTCCCGAAGCGGGTTTTCATCCGGAAGAGCACCTAGTTTTTATCCTCCTCCGCGTCAATGTTTATCTAAGTATTATGAATTTGCGAGAGTTGGCCGAGTTGTGGTCCGTAATAATGCCCGTGTTTCGCCACCTGCGCGCTCTAGATCTGCGGATCAAACGGGAATCGATGAAGATTTGGAAGAGCGAAGGCGTACCTTAATCGCCCAATTAGAGCAAGTTGAGGCCCAAAGGAGAACCCGGATGAACAATGTTACCCCGGAACCCGTTAATGATGAGGTGGCGGAGGAAGATACTGATCATGTTCCGGAACCGCGAGCAAATACTGCAACAACCGGAGAGCAGAACGATACTCTGAAAGATTGGGGAGTTGATAGAACTAAAGTTTAAGGAGATGAGTGGGAAGATAGAACAAAACGAGGCTAGGATGAACCAATTGGAGGCCAGCCTGACTCTTGGCCAGGAAAGGAGACGAGTGTACTGGGAGCATACCCGGGATACTCATCAGACCTCAACTTATGAGGGAGATTATATTGAGAATGAAAGGGCTAATGAGCCCACTGGCAATCGAGGAAAAGTTCTGCTGTCAATGGAAGTTTTGCAAAGTCCTTGGAACACGTCTAACGCTCTATCCCCATTTTTCATGGCCATTATCGGAGCCACTCGTTCTGAGTTTATTGAAATGGCTAAGGATCTTCCACAGTATCGCCGGTCGACTGACCCACATGCTCATACATCGAATTTGGAGATTCATGTGAGTTTGATGAATTTCAGTGATGCGGCCATGTGCTTCGTTTTTGCCGCTTCCCTTAAGGAATCAACCCTCCGATGGTTTAATCGTTTACCAAGGTGCTCGATTGTTTCATATCAGGACTTTAAGGATCAATTCTATTCAGCTTTCGTGTCTTTCAATGCACCAATAAAGTCTATTACTTCTTTGACCGCGTTGCGGTATGATTCTTCGGAAAGGTTGTTGGGTTTTATTACCCGTTTTGAGGCCGAGTGTAGGAAGATACCTCGGATTACTGTGAGTGAGAAGGTTGGGGTGCTCCAGCTTATTCTTGCTGGACTCCCGTTATGTAACTCTTTGAATAGGGATCCCCCGGAAAGTATGGAGGATTTTTTGTTGAGATGTACACAATACATCCGAGAAGATTAAGGCTTGTGGAATCACAGAGTGATCGAGATTCGGGCGTATGGGTCTCATAATATTGTTGCAAGTCGTGGGCTGGACAAGATTGTTCCGCCTGCAAAACCTAAGTTGAGAGTGTTTCCTACATACAATTATGAATATATTTTTGCCATTATCGAGCAAAAGAAGGGTGGATCTCTTCGTTATCTCCCTCCCTTGCAAGAACCAACTCCGGGGACTTTCGAATCTCAAGTGTTTTGTCGCTTTCATCGAAGTTTTGGACATGCAACAAAGGATTGTCGGGAGTTAATGTCTGAGGTCAAAAGGTTTCTAGAATTGGGTCAGCTTGATGAACTGATCAGTACTGTGGAGGCTCTGCCAGAATCTAAGCTGGGGAAGATCGATATAAGTGTCCCAGAGGGGGTAACATCTAAGACCCAGAAAGCCGATGCCCCATGGCCAAACACGAGAGGACGTTGGTACCGAGGACAGCGTGGCCAACGTCAAGGAGGTGGCCAGAGGGGATTCTTTAACGCTAGTAGACAGAATCAGCGAGACGGAGGAAGAGGAAACCACTATCGTGGTCGCGGCAGAAATCAGCCTCAAAGAAATCAGCAGGGGTATAGATATAAAGCTTACCCACCAGCACCTGCAAACCAACAAGCACTACCACCTCCCCCTCCGACTGGCCCCAACCCGGGCCAACCAATTTTGAATGTTGAGAATGCCCAACCAAGATGGGGTAATCTAGGCCCCACCATTATGACTATCGCCGGGGGAAGAAGCGTCGGTGATTCAAACTGTGCCCGTAAACGCTCTTATTAGGCACTGCACCAGAAGGGGCGCTTTATGGAAGTCAACACGGTCTAGTTAACAGACTTGGACAAAATGACAATCTCTTTTGGACCTGAGGATTTATCTAGGGTTTTCTCCCCACAAGACGATGCATTGGTTGTCTCCCCTATTATTGCTAATCATCATGTTTCTCGAGTGTTGGTAGATACCGGAGCTGCTACCAATATTTTGACTCTTGCAGCCTTTGAGCAGATGGCATTGAAGGGAACCACCCAGCTCCAGCCCGTACATACAAAGTTGGTTGGTGTTAACAATAGCGTTGTTGCTGCTGAGGGATCTGTTTTTCTGCCGGTAACTTTGGGCGATCCCGAAATATCAAGGACTTTAATGGTGGAATTTGTGGTGGTGGACCTCCATATACTCCCCTATAATGCGATTCTTGGGAGAAGTTGTTTGAACCAATTTGGAGCTGTGGTATCTCAACCACATTTGATGATGAAGTTTCCAACACCGTTAGGTGTTGGGAAGATCAAGGGAGATCAAGAGCTGGCGCGCTCCTGTTATAATGTGATGTGTATAAGTGGTATGGACGGATAAAAAGCAAAGGTACCCGTTTGTATGGTGGAATTCTCGTCCGATGAAGTTATTGATGCAAATGACGGACCGTCACTTAGGAAGTTTAAGGAAAACGATATGAAGATGGAACCTCTAGGAATCAAGACAATGCCCTTATTCCCCGGTAACCCGGAAAAGACAGTGACAATCGATTCTGAGTTGTCACCAGAGGATGAGAAGGAGGTAATTTCTTTTTTGCAAAGTAACGTAGATGTTTTTGCTTGGTTTTATCAGGATTATGTGGGGGTTGATCCCCAAGTCTGTTCTCATAGACTCAATGTTATCCCGTATGTGCGACCAATTCATCAGAAGAAAATGAAGTTTTCCCCTGAGAAAGAGAGGACGATTGATGAGGAGGTAGAAAGTTTGTTGCAGACAGGATTCATAGAGCCTGTTAGATACGCGGATTGGGTCTCGAATCCAGTGATGGTCCCAAAGTCGAATAATGGCTGGAGAGTTTGTATTGATTTTACTGATTTGAATAAAGCATGCACAAAGGATCCGTATCGGCTGCCGGCCATTGACATGATGGTGGATGCTGCCTGTAGCTTTGAATTCCTTAGTATGTTAGATGCTTTTAAAAGATATAATCAAATTTTTATGCATTGTGAGGACAAGTTGTTTACTTCATTTATGACAAATAAAGGTATTTTTTGCTATAAAGTTATGTCATTTGGGTTGAAAAATTCTAGGGCCACCTATCAACGTTTAATGAATTCGATGTTCAAAGATATGATCGGAAGGTCTTTGGAGGTTTATATCGACGATATATTGATAAAGAGTAAACATGTGGATAATCACATCCAGTATTTGAATGATTGTTTTGGTATACTGAGAAAGTATAGGATGAAATTGAATCCGCTTAAGTGTGCGTTTTGTGTGAAAGGAGGCAAGTTCCTTGGCTTTATGGTGTCTGAAAGAGGAATTGAGATGAATCCTGACAAGATATCAGCTATCCAAGAAATGACCCATTCGACGACTATTAGGGAAGTTCAAAGGCTAACTGGGAGATTAGCCTCATTGAATCGCTTCATTTCGCGATCTGCAGAGAGAAGTTTGCCATTTTTTAAGGTTTTGCGTAAGACGAATCTTTTGTATTGGGACGACGAATGTAACAGGGCTTCTGAGAGTTTGAAAGACTATCTGAGTAAACCACCGTTTAAGTCTCCTCCATCACCGGGGGAACCGTTGGGTTTATATTTGGCAGTGACAAAAGAGGCAGTGAGCGCCGCATTAGTCAGACTTAGTGATAAGAACATAGACCGATATATTATGTGAGCAGGAAATTGCAAGGAGCGGAGTCCCGATATACAGACCTAGAGAAGTTCGTATTAGCTCTGATAGTCACCTCGCAGAAATTAAGGCACTATTTCCAAGGACATCATATTGCAGTTTTGACAAATCAGCCTATCCGAAGCGTGTTATCAAAGATTGATGCCTCTGGTAGACTAGCAAAGTGGAATATCGAGTTAGGGTAGTATCAAATAGAGTATATCTCCAGGCGAGCATTAAAGGCCCAGGTGTTAGTGGATTTCATAGTAGAGATGACGTGGTCGGAAGAGTTGGGTATCCAGGAATATTGGGATGCTTTTGTAGATGGATCAGTTTCTACCGGGCGAGCCTGTATCGTTGTTTATCTTAAGGAAAGGAAGTCTGGCGAAGAACATGAATATGCTGTGAAGTTGCGCTTTCCCGCGACTAACAACGTCGCCGAGTACGAAGCCTTAATATTTGGAATTAACTTAGCGGTGGAAATCGGAATCGTTCGTTTGCATGCTCATTCCGATTTGCAGTTAGTGGTGAATCAATTCGCAAATACTTACGCCACCAACGGGAACCATTTGTGGATGTATTTAGAAAAGCTGAAAGAGGCAGCTAAAAATCTTAAGATATTCACGTTTACATATATCCCAAGGGACGAAAACACTCGTGCAGACGGTCTTGCAAAGACGGCGACAATTTTAGAACTCTCGGATGAGTTAAAGATAACAACTATGATCCACTACCAGCCCTCTATCAGTCATGTGGAGAAACAGACAGCCAAGGTGGCTAATTTGAAACTTTCGAACGAGACGTGGTTTTTATTGAATGCCGTAACCGACGAACCATCTTGGAAGGATGCTATCGTAAATTATCTAATCAGGAGAGAATTGCCCACCGACGAAGGTTAGGCTCGAAGGACTATGCAAAGAGCTACGAATTTTGCCTATGTGGATGATAAGCTTGTATAAGAAGAATTTCGGAGGCCCATATCTTCAATGTTTGTCCCCAGTACAGGCAAAGGCCGTTATAGAAGAAGTTCACGCTGGGGACTATGGTGATCATTCAGCAGGTCGATCCTTAGCGAATAAGGTTAAGAGGGCCGGTTATTTTTGGTCAACGCTTGTAAAAGACTGTGTGAGTTTTGTTCGGACTTGTTCTGCTTGTCAGTTCCACTCGAATGTGCATCATGTACCAAGAGCTAGTATGAAGTCTCTGCCGACAACATGTCCTTTCGATACGTGGGGCATCGATATTTTAGGACCATTTCTGAAGGCACATAGCCAAAAGAAATTCTGTATTGTGGCAGTGGAACATTTTTCTAAATGGATAGAGTTTGAGCTGTATCGCGAGTCCGGGAATATGAAGTTATCAGTTTCCTTTGGAGATATATCGTATGTCGATTCAGAATTCCCAGGATTTTGGTATCAGATAACGGAACGCAATTTGTTGGAAATAGGGTTAACGAATGGTGTGAGAATTATGGTATTGAACAGCGGTTTACTTCCGTGGCACACCCAGAAATGAACGGATTTACAGAGGTTATTAACCGTATTATCCTGCAACAGCTGAAAACACGAATAGATGAATCCAAAGGCTCTTGGGTGGATGAATTGCATAATGTGATGTGGGCATATCAAATATCACCGAGGTCCACTACCGGATTCAGCCCCTTCTCTTTAGTATATGGCTCTGAGGCCGTGTCTCCGGTAGAAGTGACTATTTTATCAGAAAGAGTTATCGCTTATGACGATGTGTTGAATGAAGATATGAGAAAGTTGGACCTTCATTTCATTGATGATATCCGCGATAGATCTGCAATATGAATGGAGGTATGTAAAACGCGAATGGCTAAGAAGCACGACAAAGGCGTTCGACCTATGTTGTTAAAGGTTGGAGACTTGATTCTTAAGAAAGTGGTAGTCTCGAAGCATGTTAGTAAGTTGGATCGAAGTGGGAAGGACCGTACAGAGTAACGACACTAGTGAAGGAAGGAAGGTATAAAATCGCAAATATGAGCGGGGAGGAGCTGCCACGGACTTGGCATATTTCCAATATGCACAAGTATTATGTATAGACGTGACTCATCGATCTTTTTGAAAATAAAAATTTTCCCTTCTTTTTGTGGTCATATTCTAATTCTTTAAGTATCTATTTTGACGACATGAATTCAATCGACTAGGGGACTGGTAAGGTAGGAGTAGGTCCATTGCAATTTAGTACGAAGGAGGATGGAATAAATTGAATAGGTTAGATTAGAAATGCAATGTACCACCTGTCTTATAGCCGATCATTTTCAAACTCATCAAATTAGATACTGTGTCAAAATATTTTAAATATGATGAGTCTTCATGTCCACGGTAGAACCGTCTATACATAATTACTGTTAGAATATATTAAGGGTCCCGTTTATTGTGATGTAGTCGGCTTAGAACGAGCGTATTTCCGTGGCAAATCAGGGTGTAAGTATATACCTTACTCCTCCATGACACACCGGCGAGGGTCGCGCCCTCGTCGGAGGTTGGTCCATTTCCGCATGGCACCATCTTATGGACGGGCCGAATGACGCCGTCTTATGGACGGGTCGAGAGTACGATGGCACCGTCTAATGGACAGGCCGAGTAAGTGGTGACGCTGTCTTATGGACGGGTCGAGAATGTGATGGCACCGTCTTATGGACACGCCGAGTAAGTGGTGACGCCGTCTTATGGACGGTTCGAGAATGTGATGGCACCGTCTTATGGACGGGCCAAGTAAGTGGTGACGCCGTCTTATGGACGGGTAGAGAATGTGATGACGACCTCTTATGGAAGGGCCGAGTAAGTGGTGACACCGTCTTATGAATGGGTCGAGATAATTTTATGCCCCCCGATGTAGGTATATACCGGCGGCGAGAGTGTGATGGTCATGGGCGCAAGTATATACCGGTGAGGAAGATATGTTGGTGAAGATCATTTTTGACTGATATTGAAATGGCCGAGGGTCAAGCCCCGCTACACTGGGGACTCTTATGCGCACTTAGAGTTGACAGAAGATATTATGTTTATTTTGTGAGATATCTATGACTTGAGAAACACCAGTATATTATCTACCTCTGATCATATTTTGTATAGAGGTCTATTATTTTGGGGGTGCTAATTTCTGATGATCTAAGTACACGGAGCTATACCCCCTTCGATGAACGTTGCGAGAAATTAAATTGAGAAGAAGAGAAGATGGATTATTCGGGATTATATGATTATTAAATTGCAGTGAGAAATTGAGAGGAAAACAAAATCAAATTTTATATACACATGGGAAATACAAAATGCGGAGAGAGCACAAAAGTGAAGAAAACATATGTGGAAGTTTATTTCTTCTTCTTCTTGGAGCTCGAACCTTCACCGGGTCCGCTAAGGCGCTTCCTTACCAGCTTAATAGTCGATGATGGAGGATCAGTCTCTTTTCCTGTAGTTCCCGCAACGGTCAACTTCTCGAGAACAAAACTCGCCATCTCAACCTCATGGCGTTCCCGAGCTCTTGTCACACTAGCAGAAACGTATAATGGATGGTCACGTTGACCCATCACCTCCTCATCTTTTAGAAGATCTCCCACGAGGGGACCCACCGGTTCCGAGAATAATGCGGCCAATCTTCGAAATGCACCCGGTGATGGGCCCTCTTCGGTTTCAATATCCTCCGAATATAGCTGCTGGTGCAAGTCCTCCTCCAAATTGAACTGGAGCGCGCCGAATGGATCCCCCGAGCTATCTAATTTGTCCCCCGCGGGCACAGGCTCGAACTTCCCGAACAGACTGGGATCGAGTCTTCCTCTCTCTTCGGGGGTTAGGGATATGCCCAAGATTCGCTAAGTCTGGACACTCCCTCTAAAGAAATATAGAGCAGACGACGTCGCATTTGATAGGGCCGCCAGGTTTCGGAAAGTCGGGGAGTGCACCTTAAACTCCCATATCAGTTTCCGGAAACAGTCATTGCTCTGGGACGGCAACCTAGCAGCTCGAGCCAGAAGACTATCTACGGTAGACTGGAGGGATTCATTCTTTGATTCTAGTTCTTTATTCTCCTCCACGGCCTTCCCGAGTGCTTTCTTGTCAGCAGCATTGGTATCTTTGGCCTTCTTTAGCTTCTCTTCGGTCTCAGCTTGTCCTGAGCGTACTTTTCGTTCGTCTTGAGGGTATCTATGGACTGCTCGAGAGCATGCCTTTTCCTGATGTGAAATGCCGCACACTCCGTCAATTCGCTACGATGAGCCCGGCTAAGAGCTTCGATCGCTTTATTGTGTTCTACCCGGAGCGCTGTCATGCCTTGGGCATGCTTTTCTTGCTGATTCTGAATTAGCTTTTCTGCGGCTTTCTTCGTCTACTCCCCGATTATATCTGGACTGTCGAGCTCTGAATGCCAATGCATACAGTATTCCCCTATTGCGGCTACGGTGCTCATCTCCACAACCGTCCGCTCCATCTGAAAGAAAAGAAAAAACCATGAAAAACAATATACGGGTGAAACAAAGAGAAAGTAACCAAGGTCAATGTGATTACAAACCTCTCCCATCATGCGACGCGCTGTCGCAAATTGGCTCATCAACCGACTGAAGTCGGTAAATACCGTGTGGTCATCTCGTCCACACGGTGGCAATGACGGATTCCTGTCAAAATACGTCAAGGCCGGTCTATTGGAAACGCTATCACCCCTCGGAATCCGAACGGTGACTCCGTCTTTTATTAGTACGAGGCCATCCTGACGTCCCATCTCGAGCCATTCCTTCACTATATGTTTCGGTATATCCCTAATGCGGAAGGCGTCGAGGAACTCGGCGGTTAACCCACTCTGTTTAATGGGTTCCAAAATCTCCAAAACGGTGGGGCCCTCCACCGGTCTTTTCCCTTTATCCGAAGGAGCTTCTTGATTTGTTTCTTCCTCCGGACGGGTCTCCTGCACAACCTCCTCCACCAGCGGATCTATCGGCTGACCCCCGCTTATTTCACCTTCCTCGTCATCTCCGACAACGTCCACTAGCGTCTCAGCTACGTCATACATCCCTGCGTCGGGAGAGAACTCTCTAGCGGTAAGTTCCAACCACCGAGACACAGGAATTAAGTCTTGAGGACTCTCAGGGGCCTCTGTAGCCGGCTCATTTCCTACGGGCTCGGGATTTTCAATTGCCGGAGCAGGTGGTGTTGGAGTAACCGGTGGGGCCTCTTCTGCTTGCGGCACCGTTTCTTGCAAGCTTTGTGCCAACTCGGCTGCGGCAGTGCGGTTCTGAGATCCTGGCGCCATCTCGAAGATCAACTCATCTTTCTCCGTAAGAGGAGTACGGAGTGATCTCAACTTATCACCTAATCCCGAACGATCTCCAGGGGGAGCCATTATTTTATCTGCAAAATAAACAAGTCGCATGAGAAGTACGGTTAAAAAGATTATAGAACCTATAAACGCTGGTTTTAGGAAGGTTTGCTTATCGAGGGAGAAGTGTTGAGATGGTTTAAGTGTTAATGCATGGTCTAGATACCTAATAGTCCCCTACTAAAATGGGTAGGGGCAGGAAGAATGTTGGAGGCGACCAAGATCGGGGCATAGATACCGTCTTCGGGGTCCAGTCAGTTCCATCCGATGTAGCGCACGCGACAAGTATCCTCTCCAAAGCCTTAGGAGTAATGAATCACGGGATTGGATAATAGGACTCCGGAAACAAGGTTCCCCCTCAATTGCGAACCGTCATGGAAGACTAAGTGCAGATAATCTAATGGAGCCCACACAAGTGACAAAAAAGAAATGTCTCTTCCAGTTATGATTCGATTGAGGATTAGAGAATGGAAAAGAGCTTTTCTTGTGCCTGAGA
This sequence comes from Utricularia reniformis, assembly GCA_009725065.1. NCBI lineage: Eukaryota > Viridiplantae > Streptophyta > Magnoliopsida > Lamiales > Lentibulariaceae > Utricularia > Utricularia reniformis. The sequence goes on from RWGZ01000110.1 coordinate 399,911, forward strand.
CGAAAAAGGACGCAACGGTCATCGAAATATCATGATCTAGCGGTACTGATTTGAAAGATTTGGAAGAAGCTATGAACGGTCATCGAAATATCGTTGGTCGACATTAATATGATAAAGGCAACCACCAAGGATATCGAGTTTGGGTTCAGCTAGAAGAGATGGATGTTTAAACAAGTTAGGAGTGTGGAAATGAACAGGTGAAGCGGAAAGCGGAGACCACACTCTAGATACTCAAGACAAACGGCGTGGGTGCCAGCCGGTGGACGTAGGATCCGATCAGAAGGACCCGATTGGTATAGAACACAATCGGAAGGAAGGTGTTAATTTTCCACGAGCCACTTCTGGTGATGCATGGTATAGGGCTGGTCAAAAGATTTTAAGGCCTTGACAGCAGATATCTGAGGACCTATCGTATTCTCAAGATGTGCGATTCGATCGAAGAAATGTGGATAAGGGTTCGTAATGGGAGAACGGAAAGCTGACAAACTCGAATTGGAGCTCCCCGAGCCGGATGAGGAGTCCGAGGAATGGGGTGACGAGGCATCGGAGTTCGAGGAATGGGCGGAGTCGGAGGACATGATGTAAAGTTATCGAAATTAAGTTTTTTCCAATTTTTACAAATTTTTCTAGATTTTATTAAGTGTCTCGCGAGTTTTCGTACCAAAAGTCGTGAAAGTCACTGTGCATCGTATGCAGTCACAAGAATTCGTTCAGGTTGTTAAGTTCACTGTGTCACTGTTCAGTCGCGAGATTTAGTTCAGTTGCGAGTTTTCGCTCAGTCGCGAGATTTCGTTCCAAAAGTCGTGAGTGGGACTGTCAATGCGAGTAGACGCGAGAATTCGATCGAAATGTCGCGAGAAGGCTTTGATTCCGTGAAATGGTACTGTAACAAGGGGGCGGACCTGGTATTTATAAGGCCGGACCCTCGAGTCGGAAAAATCCCGAGATTTTCTCCCGACATCAAAATCTAACGTTTTTAGTGTCAAAACGATCGCGCCTGCGAAGGGTTTTCAACCCTACTCACGGTTTTCCCGGAAAAATTCCCGAGCGAGTATCGACTTTCAGGACGAGCTAATATGATATGGTTTACGACTCAGAATCTGAATCTCAAAACCAGGGGACTATTGATATTACCCGGGATGTTTTCGGTATTACGACATCCCGGGAGCTCGTCCGACGTGGCTAGATTGTATTTTCGGTATTCTCGTGTATTTACGTCATTCTATTGTTTTGGGGTATTCTTGTAATTTGGACTTCCCAGGCCTACATATTTGCATTTGAACTAACGCTTCTAGCAGTCTCGGACAAATTCGGCCCCAGACAGGGCCAAGGGTATTTTCGTAATTTGAACCCGAGAAGTGTGCCGGTAAGTTGTGGTGATATTTTTGTCTGTATATTCGACATCTTGAAGCAATGAATTATTTTACCAGGTTTTCCGGTATTTTCTCATCGATATTTCCGGCTAATTCTCGATCGAGATGCATTTCTGAAGTTCTATTGCGGAATGACAATTATTCCAATTTAATTTAATATTATTTAGGTACTTTGGGCTTAATCCAGTGAAATTGGGTTCCTGGGCTTGAAACTTATTAATTGTGCTGAATTTCTCTATAAATATGAGCCACAAGGCACTGAAAAATGATTCTGACTCTTTTTGTACCTCCCAAGACAAGGCTCTTGCTCGAATTCGTTAAGGTAATCGTGAGACTTCGTTTTTCAGCCCCCACCCGCGAGTTTTCGCACCAAAACTCGCGGCCAGCTCCACTTGAGACACTATTCGCGAGTTCTTGCTCGGAATCACTATTCGCGAGTTCTTGTTCGGAGTTACTATTCGCGAGTTCTTGTTCGGAGTTACTATTCACGAGTTCTTGTTCGGAATTACTATTCGCGAGTTCTTGTTCGGAGTTACTATTCGCGAGTTCTTGTCGGAATCGTATTGTTCGCGAGTTCTTGCTGAAATAACACTATTCGCGAGTTTTCGTATGAAAACTCGCGGCCAGCCCCCTCATTTGCGAGTTTTCGCCAGTTTCATCGTGGCGGAGCATATTTGATCGTTTTTCAAACCGTTTTCACTCAGATTACCGATACTTATTCATTGTAATTGTACCTCTTGATTATTATAGTGAAAACCAAGGTAGAGCTTCGCTCTCCCGAGGACGTAAGCTCACACATTGTGCGCCCAACCTCGTATATCGCTCGTGCCCCCATAACAATTAAATTTCGAGTAATTAAAAAATTGACTGATCTAAGAATAAACGCTATAAAACATTTTTAGACGAGATCATTACTGTTGGAATTAGGTAATCTCGGTAATATCGTATTGCTCGTTTACTGCTATTGGCCTCATACATGTTGGGCCTTATATGCTTATTGGGATGGAGCCCCTATTGACACTTTTGTTGGACTAACGATAATTGGGCTTTGATAATGGACCTGGGTTGTTGGGCCTCTAGTAAAAGTAAGGCGGTTGGCCGAACTATATTTGTCGTCGTCTATTCGTTATTTCGTCACTTTTACTTTTCGCGTTTTTACGTTTCTGCTTAAATTCTCTCTAGTGATCTTTGAGCGATTCTTGTTGTTTATGTTGCATAACTGCTTCTGTGCTTATACACTGCCTAGATATTTTATTGTTTACTGCATTTTCAGCGCTATTCTTACGTTTTAGCAAGCTTTTATTTTTTTTCAAAAATCTCCAGCGCTTTATAGTTAATGCTTTACCTCTCTTAGTGTTCTTGAGAATATCCTTAGATTTTCTCAAGTTCTTGGGCTAATAGTTTGAGTTTCAGACAGATCCTCGTCGATATGAGAAACTGTAAAACTTGGCTTAAGACGAACACCTTGATTCTATAGGTTCTTGATTTTCTTGGGCTAATAGTTTCAGTTTCATACAGATCCTCGTAGATCTGAGAAACTGTAAAGCTCTAGTTAAAGAAATCGTTAGTTTTACTTTATGCATTTTACGCTTACTCTTAAACTGCTCGCTTTTAGCCTAATTTTTGGCTTCAAGCGTCTACTAAAGATTACCTTCTGTTCTGGGTTGTAACTTTGAGAAAATCTTTGGATTTCTCAAGGACTTGAATCTATATAAGTGTTTTCAATCCATATCTGTTTAGATCTGAGTTTCTGGAAAACCGTAGAGTAAAGATTCGCACTAAAGCCGTAAAACACTAAGTATATCTTCAATAATACGTTGAGCTTGTGCGATAAGAACTGTTCTTACACATTCTTTCCACTTTTAAAGCTGTGAAACGTATCATCACAAACTGTTTATGTGACTAACGTTGCATAAACTTTCATAGTTGCAGGTTATCTTTACTGACTTCTTTGTGACTAAGAAGTTCAATATTTAAACTAAATTCTAAGAAACGGTCTAAGGAGTAGAATATTACTGAGCAATTTTCTATCCTTACACTTTAGTTTTAACTTCCTGTGCAGTAGTTGTATTCTGTGTTTTAGTTGTAGTTGTGTTCTGTGTTTTGAACATTTCGACTAAAATAGTGAATAAATTGCATGGTGTTGGACAGTGGATTGCCGATACGATTATGCCTTATCTAAGACAACGTGATCGGATACCACTATAAATCTGAAGGTCATTTTTAACGCTTTCAGAACTTAGTCTAACTAATAGGATTAAAAATAACAACAAGTGGTGGAGATGCGGGGTACTTACTAATTAATCGTATTAGTTACTTACTCTGATAGTTTACTCCTTCAATATTTTCTTAGTTGCCTGAGTGTGTGTCTTGCTTTACTTGTTTACTTACATGAATCTGTGTTACTGCTTTCTGTATTAAATACCAAGCATGTCAATATCTGATGAGTGTAAGAATGTAGTGCCTAAGGATGGTATGCACGCTAGAACTGGATGGTTTTTAAATAAACCTCCCAAGTTCAACGGAAAAGACTATAGTTACTGGAAGGCTAATATGTTAACTTTTCTTAAACAGGATCCTGAAAAAAAAAATCAGTTTTGCAAGCTCTACTTGATGAATAAATGTCTTCATCAAGTGAATCAGAAAACTGTGGGTATACTTCTCTTGGTGAAGATAATTTAGCCCTGGTTGTCATGAATCAGAATGAAACTGACAGTGAGGTCAGTTGAAACAATTCTGAGGAATGTAGTGATTTACTAATAAAATTTGCAAAACTAGTTAAGAAATACTATGACTTAGAAAAGAAAAATGAGAACCTGCTTTCTGAAAAATCTAAACACTTAGAAATTGAAAATAATCTCAGTACTCAGTGTCTAAATAAGATTCTAAGTGTTCAAAAAAATTTCTTTGACAAAACTGGTTTAGGTTTTAACTCAGTCTCTGAAAATTCGTATGGAAAATCCCATATGCTATTTGTTAAGTCGACTTCACCAGACTGTTTTGATTCTTCATTACCTACTTGCTCATCTGAAATTGCGAATGTGAACAAACCTGATGTTATGCATGCTACTTCTTCAATTAATGCATTTGATAGCAAATTTGTAAAAGCATGTACTTCGTATAATGTAGAATGTACTGAGACTGAAATTATATGCAATGTGAAACATGATGAATGTGTTAGAACTGATACCACTTTTAATTCTACTAGACAAGGAATAGATTTTATTTCAAAACCTAGATCTACTAAGTATCATGCACCCATTAGAAGAAACCCTAAGAGTTACTCTAACGAACTTGTCATTAGCTTACCTAACTCTGTAAAAATTGGAAACGAGAGAATTATTTCTGTTAATACTCTTATTAACAGACTGATATCTTACTGTAGGAAATATGAAACTCTCATGTTTTATAGTATTAATCAAATGTGGTTACTTAAACATATAGGTGTAGATCCTAGATAGTGGATGTTCTCGCCACATGATAGGAAATAAGGAACTACTGGGTGATTATTAAAGTACTAGATGTGGTAGAGTTACGTATGGTAACAACTCTAACGGTAAGGTGATAGGTACGGGAAGTTTTAAATCTGGTCAATTCGAAATTGTGAATATCTTGCATATTAATAACTTGATGCATAACTTGATAAGTATTAGCCAATTATGTGATTCTGGTTATGATGTTACATTCAGTAAAGATGCATGCAATGTGTTTAAATGTGGTGATTTAATTTTGAAAGCATGTAGAGTGAAAAATGTCTATATGTTAAATAAGGTTGAAAATGTAGATGCATGCTTAATTTATCAATCTGATTCTGCATATGAATGGCATAGGAAGTTAGAACATGCTAGCATAGATCTAAGCTTTAAACTGAAAAATCTTAATCTAATTAGAGGCATAGATGACACCTTTAGAAATACAAAATATAATTGTGAAGTATGTGCTAAGTCTAAACAAACTAGGGCTAATTTCAAAAGGATTAATGCTGTAAATTCATCAAAAAAATTAGAAATATTACATATGGATCTATTTGGTGAAATTAGACCATCTAGTATAGGAGGCAAAAGTTGGTGTTTTGTCATAGTTGATGACTTCTCCAGGTTTACTTGGGTTTTCTTTTTAAAATTAAAATATGAAACCTTTTCATACTTTAATCAGTTCAAAATCGAATGGGAAAATAAATTGGATCTTAAAATAAAATTCCTAAGGAGTGACAATGGTGGTGAATTTAACAATAATGATTTTACAAACTTGTGTCAAAACTCGGGAATTGAGCACAACTTCTCGTGTCCTCGAACTCCTGAACAAAATGGTGTTGTAGAACGTAAAAATAGAACCTTAGAAGAAATGGCTCGTTCTATGTTAATCGAACATAAAACATCAAAGTATTTGTGGGCTGAAGCCGTAAATACCGCATGTCACGTAATAAACAGAGTTACACTTAGAGAAATTCTTAAAAAAACTCCTTATGAATTACTATTTGACAAAACCCCAAATGTTAGCTATTTTCATGTCTTTGGGTGCAAATGTTTTGTATATAATAATGATCAATTAGCATTAGGAAAATTTGATATTAAGAGTAGGGAAGGTAGATTTGTAGGTTATTTATCAAATAGGAAATCATATAGAATATTTTTGAAGGAACTAAAACAAGTAATTGAATCAATACATGTCATCTTCTTTGATGAAACACATAAAAACTTAGAAATCGAACCAAATAATGAGATAGAATCTGAAAATGAAGATGATCACTATTTTGTAAATAGGGAAGAAAATGAACATGAGATTTCAGAACATGAAAACCCAGCTCCTGTACTGTCTGATGAATCTGGTCGAATTGAAAAACCCTCCTATATACCTAATATGTCTAAATGCCTAAGTAAGTCAAACATTTTAAGAGATGTTAATGAATCAATTAGAACCCGCAGGTCATTTAATACTTTTTGTAAATTACATGATTTTGTGTCTTTAATTGAACCTAAAACTGTAAATGATGCTTTGAATGATATTAATTGGATTAATGCAATGTAAGATGAACTACTTCAATTTAAGAAAAACTGTGTTTAGGAATTAGTCTCACCTCCTAAAGATCAGAATATAATAGGAACTAAATGGATCTTTAAGAACAAACTAGATGAACACGGTAATATAGTTAAAAATAAAGCTAGGCTAGTTGCACAATGGTATACACAAGAAGAGATGATAGATTATGGTGAAACCTTTGCCCCGGTAGCTAGAATAGAATCAATTAGGATGTTAATTGCATTTTATGCATATAAAGGCTTCAAATTATTCCAAATTGACATTAAATCTCCATTTCTGAATGGTTTTATTTCTGAAAACGTGTTTGTTAAACAACCGGCTGGATTTTCAGATCATTCTAAACCTGATTATGTGTATAAACTGCTCAAAGCTTTATATGGACTTAAACAAGCTCCAAGAGCTTGGTATGAAAGATTGAGTACATATTTGTTATCTTGTGGGTATAAAAATAGTAGTGTTGATAAAACTCTCTTTGTTAAATATTTAGATTCTGATTTGATACTTGTGCAAGTGTATGTGGATGATATTATATATGGTAGCTCTAATTCATTCTTAATTACTGAATTTTGTGATCTTATGGCATCTAAATTTGAAATGTGTAGCATGGGTGAACTTTCTTTTTGTCTAGGCATGCAAATTAAACAACTTGATTCCGGGGTTTTCATTTCGCAATCTAAATATATTAAAGAGCTTTTAAAAAAATATGATGTTTGTAATGAAAAATTTATGAAAACTCCTATGCAAACTCACTTAAATTTGACAATTGATGAAAATGAGGAAAGTGTGAGCAAAACATTATACAGGAGCATGATAGGATCTTATTGTATGTAACCTCGTCTAGACCGGATATAATGTTTGATGTTTGCATGTGTGCTAGGTTTCAATCTAATCCAAAAATGTCTCATTTGAAAGCTCTGAAACGCATAATTAGATATCTATTAGGAACCCTAAACATAGGATTGTTTTATCCCAATTTTGAGGATTTTGAACTTGTTGTGTATGCTGATGCTGATTATGATGGTTGTAAATTGGATAGAAAAAGTACGAGTGGTTCATGTCATTTTTTAGGTCTATGTCTAGTCTCATGGTTTTGTAAAAAACAAAGTACGGTAGCTCTTTCATCTACCGAAGATGAATATGTGTCTCTTTTAAACTGTTGCACTCAAATATTGTGAATTAAGTCTCAATTGTTTGATTACAATATGCCTATAGAAACAGTAATAGTTAATTGTGATAACACTAGTGCCATTAATTTAGCAAAAAATACAGTCTATCGCTCTAGAAGTAAACACATAGAGATTAGACACCATTATGTGAGAGATTTAGTTGAAAATAAAACTGTTTGTGTAAAATTTTTACCTTCAGGTGACCAAATTGTCGAAACCTTTGGATTACGCACAGTTCATTCAACTTCGAAATTGTTTAGGCTTAATGATATGCCCTTAGATTCTGCCTGTGTTTTTATGTCATACATGTATGATTGAAACTGTTTTAGCTCTAATGTCATATATGTGTGATTCACTAACCCCCTTCATTCCCGGGGCCTGGCATACTCCCGTTTGAGGAACATACGCATATGGACTTAGGGGGAGAAATCCCTACCTGGAATAAGGTTGTCTTATGGATTGTTCATCCCTCCCCGACTATACCGTTTTCGAATTAAGGGGGAGTTCAACGCCCTCTTAAGTGTGTGTGAGACCGAAACTCTTGAAGCAGTAAGTCTCGGGTGTTACAGGTACTCGTCTACGATATCACAAAGATTAAGGGGGAGAATGTTGGAGTTAGGTAATCTCGGTAATATCGTACTGCTCGTTTACTGCTATTGGGCCTCATACCTGTTGGGCCTTATATGCTTAGTGGGCTGGAGCCCCTATTGACACTTTTGTTGGACTAACGATAATTGAGCTTTGATAATGGACTTGGCCTGTTGGGCCTCTAGTAACAGTACGGCGGTTGGTTCGAACTATATATGTCGTCGCCTTTTCGTTATTTCGTCACTTTTACTTTACGCATTTTTACGTTTCTGCTTAAATTCTCTCTAGCGATCTTTGAGTGATTCTTGCTGTTTATGTTGCATACTGCTTCTGTTCTTATACACTGCCTAGATATTGTATTGTTTACTGCATTTTCAGCACTATTCTTACGTTTTAGCGAGCTTTTATTTTTTTTCAAAAATTTCCAGCGCTTTACAGTTACTGTTTTACCTCTCTTAGTGTTGTTGAGAATATCCTTAGATTTTCTCAAGTTCTTGGGCTAATAGTTTGAGTTTCAGACAGATCATCGTTGATCTAAGAAACTGTAAAACTCGGCTTAAGACGAACACCTTGATTCTGTAGGTTCTTGATTTTCTTGGACTAATAGCTTGAGTTTCAAACAGATCCTCGTAGATCTGAGAAACTGTAAATCTCTGGTTAAAGAAATCGTTAGTTTTACTTTCTGCATTTTACGCTTACTCTTAAACTATTCGCTTTTAGCCTAATATTTGGCTTCAAACGCTTACTAAAGATTACCTTCTGTTTTGGGTTGTGACTTTGAGAAAATCTTTGGATTTCTCAAAAACTTGAATCTATATAAGTGTTTTCAACCCAGATCTGTTTAGATCTGAGTTTATGGAAAACCGTTGAGTAAAGATTCGCACTAAAGCCTTAAAACACTAAGTATATCTTCAATAATACGTTGAGCTTGTGCGATAAGAACTATTCTTACAAATTCTTTCCATTGTTAAGGCTGTGAAACGTATCATCACAAACTGTTTGTGTGACTAACGTTTGTTTCATAGTTGTAGGTTATCTTTACTGACTTCTTTGTGATTAAGAAGTTCAGTATTTACACTACAGTCTAAGAAACGGTCTAAGGAGCAGAAAATTACTGAGCAATTTTCTATCCTTACACTTTAGTTTTAACTTCATGTACAGTAGTTGTATTCTGTGTTTTAGTTGTGGTTGTGTTATGTGTTTTGAACATTTCGACTAAAATAGTGAATAAATTGTAGGGTGTTGAACAGTGGATTGCTGATACGATCTTGTCTTATCTAAAACAACGTGATCGGATACCACTATAAATTTGAGTGTCCTTTTTAACGCTTTCAGAACTTAGTCTAACTAATAGGATTAAAAATAACAACACTTACAACTACTCCAGTCGCTATCAGTGAAGCCTGTAAGCTGTAAATTCCGATAAGATGAAAGAATGATTCCTTATCTTGAAGAATAATTCAAATACCATAGCACTCTTAGTCGAGCCTTTAAATGAACATCTGATGGTTTTTCCATGAATTGTGAGAGAATATGTACCGAATAAGCAATATCTGGACAAGTTAATGTCAGATAAATTAGCTTGTCAATCAGTCTGTGATATTCTGAAGCATCCACAGGCTTGGTACTAGCATCTAATGTCAAACCATGATTTTGTTGAATTGGGGTGGTGGCTGGTCTGGCACCAAGCAAGTCGTAACTTTCAACAAGATCTAGAGCATACTTACGTTGGCATAACATGATGCATGTAGTAGATCTAGCAATCTCGACCGCAAGAAAGTACCTAGGAACTCCTAAATCATTCAATGCAAATTGTGAGCTTAGGAAAGTAAGTACCTCTGTAATATGCTGAGATGATATGCTATCGATCACAATATCATCCACATAAACCATCAATGCCATTAATGGAGCCGAATGATCAGTTAAGTGACCTTTAGTGAATAAAGAATGATCATATTGAGATTGCAAAAAACCAAAGGACAATAAAGCATATGTGAGTTTAACGTTCCATTGCCATGAAGCTTGCTTTAAACCATATAATGCCTTATTTAGACAACAAGCAAGCTTGTGTGTAGGAGGGTGATTCCCCCTCTCAAGCGAAAGGCCCTTTGGTATCTACCATATAAATTTTCTCTGTTAGATCACCATTCAAAAATGCTATGTTGATGTCTAATTGGTGTAGGGACCAATGGAATTGTGCAGCCAAGGTAAAAAAACAACGCATTGTGGTCTGCTTTATGACTAGACTGAAGGTTTCGTGGAAGTCGAAACCTTCAATCTGGTTGAAACCACGGGCTACTAAACGTGCCTTACATTTGTTCAATGAACCATCAGCATTGAGTTTTAATTTATACACCCATTTGCAACTCACTACATGTTGAACAATTGGAATATGAAGTATCTCCCATGTATCATTCTGCTGTAAGGCTAATAATTCAGAATCCATGGCAGCATGCCATAGAGGATTGGAATTGGCTTCATAGAATGATTTAAGCTCGGAAAAATGGCTAAGAGAGACCACAAATGAATAAAAGGAAGGACTAAGATTAGCAGCGGAGAGAAAATGTTCAATGGGATATGGAACAGTGGAGCAAGACTACAATCATAGACTTTGAAATATGCAGGTGGATTGCGAATGAGGGTACTTCTGCGTAAAGGAGGAGGATTAGAAGGGGAGTGTGGGAGATCAATAATTGGCTGATCATCTATGGTTTCTGGTTCCCTGGGAGTGATGGGACCAAGGGAATATGGTGTTGGGTAGGAAGTGGGAGAGTAAATAGGGATAAACATCAATGGGTCAATGATTGGGAAGAGCAAGGTAGGAGAACTCCTAACTAAAGTAGGAGAAGAAGAATCACCAAGAGAATTGGATGAAAAAGGGAATTGATCTTCATAAAATTTGATATCCTTGGAATAGAAAACTAGACATGTGGTTATTTCATATAAGCAATATCCTTTGACATGAGGAGGGTGACCGATAAAAATACATCTTCGGGACCTAGAATCAAATTTCCTTCTGTGAGATTTGAGGGTTGAGGCATAGCAGAGACACCCGAAGACTCTGAAGGTATTATATGGGGGAGAATAGTCATGAAGGAGTTGGAATGAGGAGTTGAAGTCCAGGATTTTTGATAGAATCATGTTTATCATAAAAACAGATGTTAACACTGCATAACCCCAAAAAATGATGGGTAATTTTGATTGGAATATGAGAACTCTACTCATAACCACGAAATGTTGCATTTTCCGTTCTACGATGGCATTCTGTTGGGGTGTTTCAACACATGTGTTCTGATGCACAATTCCATTGGCAGAATGGAATGCATTTAATCGAAATTTTGGAGCGTTATCCGAACGGATAATTTTGACTTTGCCATCGAATTGAGTTTTTACCATTGTGCAAAAAACATGAATCACCTGACCAACCTCCTTTTTGGAATGCATCAGATACACCCATGAAGCTGTAGTGAAATCATCGACAATGCACAAAAAATATTTGTAGCCACTAATTTCCTCAGTTTCATAAGCTCCCCAAGTGTCAACATGTATCAGAGAGAAAGCCTCTATAGAATTTTTAACATGATCCGGAAATGGTTTTCTTCTATGTTTAACTTGGTGGCAAGAATCACATACATGATTGTGTGGCAATATATCCAAAACTTCTTTTAAATGTGAAAGTGTAAGATGAGTTGGATGTCCCAATCTCATATGCCACAAACTGGCTTTTGAAATGTTAAATGTCAATGAGGAACAAGCCACGGAATTAAAAACAATATTAAAGTTGTGTATGTTTTCTCTCAAAATGTAGAGTCCATTTTCTTGCTTAGCAACTCCAATCGTTCTCCAAGGCGTTATTCCATGAATCCAACAACAATCAGAATTCATCATAACGTAACAAAGTACTGAATGAGTTAACATGGCCACAAAGATCAAATTATAAAGAAAAATAGGCACAAACAAGACATTATGCAACATCAAAGAGTCTGAAATCTGTATGGTTCCAGTATGAGATATCATAACCTCTGCTACAGTTGGAAGATTAACACATATCTCATGTATCTATCGCATATTTATGAAGATATCTTTCCTACATGACATATGCTCAGAAGCTCCTGAGTCTATGATCCATTTTTGCGAATCAAAGCCATTCTTACTAAGGTTATCAATTGTTTCAGAAAAACAATAGTGATTACCTTGAACTTGTGTGGTGGCCATTGTCACAAGAGAGGTGTCTCCTCTACCAGTGGTATTATTCAGCAACATGATCAACTTGTCCATTTGTTCCTTGGTTAGTGAAGGAATGGCACCAATAGCGGGTGAAGTAATATGTTGAGTAGCAACTTGATTCACAAAGTGTGGTTGTTTGTTTTTGTTTTTGGTAAATTTAAAATTAGTAGGGTAGCCAATGATCTTGTAACATTGCTCCTTAACATGTCCTTTCTTACGACAATAGTTGCAGAATAATTCATTATTCTATGCAATCTTTCCACACATGACAGTAACATCTGGATTCAATATGGTTTGAGACACTCCATAACCTTTTTATGATGAATCCTCCAGTATAATGACACTATATGTCTCATCCAGTGTTGGAAATGGTTTCTGTCCAAGTAATTGTGAGCAATTTACAGAGAAGTTGTCATTTAATCCATTCAAAAACTTAAATATTTGATCCTTGCACTGCATGTTCGCGAAGAACTTGAAGCAAGTAGGAGCGCATTGCCACATAAGCAATGTGGTGCTGGACGAAAATTGGTAAGTTCTTCCTATAATATCGAAAGTTCTGTGAAATATTCTGAAACAGAACGACTTCCCTGGGTTAGGCTACCAATTTTAGCGTGTAATCGACAAACGCGATTATCATCCAATTAAAAAAATATTTTTTTTAAAAAAAATATAATTTCTGCCACTTCGGAGCCGCTTCGCTCCGTCGCTCCTGCTTCGGATCGCTATGAAAGCTGGAGCTATGCATTCCATAAGCTTTGGATCTTCATAGGGTGTTGTTTCTTTTTTATTATATATATTAATCATTACATTAAATAAGTATTTTAATTATTTATTTATGTATATTTTTATTAAATTAATTGATAATTTGAATAAAATCCATGATCCTATCATATGGCAATAGATACTTTGGTCATTGTTTTTAAACCCCATCCGAGTTTCTCTTAGTTGGGTGATTGACCTGACCTTTCCCATTTGACAAGGTTAATGGTTTGGTCATTTTTTTTAAAAAATAAATGTTTATAAAATTTTAATTATAATTAGTTTTTTTAAAAAAGTAATATTTTTTTAATAAAACAATTTTAATTAATAATATTTCAATAACAGTTCATTATCGATTTGACAATAATTCGATAACGATTTGATAATCTGATTAAAATTATGCTTTAGGACATAAAATCTTGCATCACTTATATATGTTTGTTTTGTATGAAATAAATTTATCTAAATTATAAATGGCTACTTACATTTTAAAATCAATAATTATTGTAAAATCTAGAATTCAAATATTGGTTGAGTTCCACGTGTTGAAATTTGAAAAATATTATATATTTTTTTAGATTTAGTAAACCTTAAATATGAAATAAATTCAATTGATACTAAATGATGCAATTGCTCAATTTAAAAAGTTCACATAAATTTTAGTTGTACCTAAAAATAATTTATTTGATATACTCCAATTTTTTTCCAAAATTTGATATATAGTTTTTAATAAGAAAACTAATTTAACTATAATTAATATAATAATTTGATATTAAGGCTAATTTATTAATTTTGAATTAATATTGATAATATTTCAAATTTTAAAAAGCTTTTGAATTGGATGATTGAAATTGATTTTGGACTATTTGAGTTAATGATTTTTTTCTCATAATTAATCAAAAAACATTTTGGAATATAATTAATTTTATATAAAAAATTTAAAAATACCAAAAAAACAAGATTGTGCCGGGCAACTGGGCCGAGTAAAATTAAATTAAATAAATAATTCTGGCTTCGATTTTGATAAATAGAAATTCGAAACCGTTGGTGGGACATGGCTTCTTCATTGAGGTCTCTTAGGCAAGCGGTATTCGACAAAGAAGCTCGAAAACAGTAAGCGATGTTCCTTGGGATAATTTTAAGGAGATCATAAACCAAATATTTAAGGTTTCTTTTTGGTGATTTTGCAGGCAGTACCAGGATCAGATTCAAGGCCTCAACGCTTATGATCGCCACAAGAAATTTTTGAATGATTACGGTTGGTATTTGAAGTATTCCTTCGCAAAGAACGTATAAATGAAACCGGTATTGTAGAGGGCCTATGTTCTCAGATTCTGAATATTTTTCCGTTGAAATCGATTAGATGCTACTTAGTCTTTACTGGGGAAACATATTTGTGTAATTGATTTGATGTTATATATCACATTCTGTGCTGTTTAGTAGTACCCTAAAACTTGGTATAAGTGCTTTTTGTATTTTTTTACACTTTGAATCTTATAACTAGGGATTTTGTACCATTAAACCAATTTTATTGCTTGTTTGCAGTTATTTACTATGGGAAGCAAGAAAGTGCTAGAGAAACATTGCCTTTTAAAACTGATCAGGACACCCTTAGAGAAGGATATCGGTAGGTAATTAGTTTTGTCCATCATTCCCGTGCATTTGTGTGTCATTTTTTATGTCTTGGGCGAGTTATATTCTGGTAAAGCATACATTTAACTACACAGGGTTCATTGATGGCCTATATTCTGTTAATCAAACAACTTATCTGATTTTTTTGGCTTGCCATTTGTTTTATTTGATGTGGAGTTCTATCATCTGGTGTGAACAATTTAATTATTGAATGTGATTTTAAATTAGAGCGAAGATCTATGTCTCATGGATGGTATATATAATTTTGAACTGTTATGGGTAATTTCGTCATTATTTATTAACTTTTTGAGCATGTTGTTCAATCTAAGGTTCATAAGGACTGAAGAAGATGACTTGAATTCTTCATGGGAGCAAAAGCTGGTTAAGCGCTACTATGACAAGCTCTTCAAAGAGTATCCTTGGTTTAGATTTTGAGTTCTAAGATGACTCTATTTTAGGGAAATGCTCCTTCATTTAAATGAATTGTGCTTTTAGGAAGAAGAATTTTATAAATGTATTTCTTTCTTGTTTCATTGTTTCTTTTAACTAAATAAAGATACTGCATAGCTGATATGTCTCATCACAAGGCCGGCAAGGTATTGATTTTTAAATACTTATACATATGGTGGGTGATATAGGTTTTTAGGTGGGTTTTGCGTGTTTTTTAAGATACAATTATATTTTCACAATGCTGTACATGCTACCAACCTTAGACTTGTGGTCGTTTTAGATTGGCCTTAGATGGAGAACTGAAAAGGAGGTAATATCTGGGAAAGGTACGGTTTTCTTGCTTGCAAACTTCCCATCATAGATTTTTCTGCTTGTTTATCTTTGCACTTTTAGTGAAGTTTCCTGTTGATATCTTTTAATGTTTTTCTGTCATTTTTCCTTGTCAATAAAAGCGTGTAAAACATCAAAGAACACAGTAATCTCCTGAAAGGCCCTATCTTTTGTTTCATATGAATATTTGTTTATCATTCTGCATTCCATGAATAGTTATTGATTGGCTTTCTTAAATTTTTGGTATCAGCTTTTGGTGGGCTATTTTTTGTTTTTTTAACTATTTTAAATTTATGGCCACTTCGCCTGTACTTTGGGTTAATTATCCTTTTCATACAATTTGCAATCATGTTGGTTCATGGGAATTAATGATAAAGTGGCTTATTTCGTATCCCAGGATTGTATTCATAAGTAGTAAGAGGTTCACATGATAGCGGTTATAAGGTCGTTTACTGACAGAGATTCAACTTATTTTTAGGACAGTTCGAATGTGGTAATAAACAATGCAATCATAAAGATGATTTGTCAAGCTATGAGGCAAGTTCTTGGCGAGTATTTTTCGTGATCATACTTAATTTTAACCTTTCAATTTGTAGATGTTAGTGTATAACATGAGAAGTATTCATCTACAGGTGAACTTTTCGTATCATGAAGCTGGTGAAAACAAACAGGCCCTAGTGAAATTAGTGGCGTGTGAGATGTAAGTGATTTGTTCCTCAACTTCTGAGAAAAGAATAACTGTTGGTTGATTTTTTCTTGAAATAGGTGTGCAGAGAAGCTTTATTACAAGAAACGGAGGGAGAAGGAAAGCTTAAAACAGAAGGGGAATGAAAACCAGCGAAAGAAAAGGTGATCACAATGATGTTGAAAACCATAAAAGTTGGTTTATGGATGAATAACTCTGTCTATCTGGCCATTTTCAGGGATCGTTCTGACAGCGATGAAGCCGGAGAAATCAAGCAAGGAAGATCTAAAGTTGACATATATGGTACTCGCATCTCTTTTCTTCAATATCTGCAGATTCTTCGTTTCTTCAAGCTACATAATTTCTTAGCAACGCATCACATCCGAACACCGCTTCGCTATCTTACTTACAGGAAGCAAGGTTTCTACTTCAGCCGTTGATAAGAATGATGACGATGAGAGCTTTGATGTGTATATGCATGGAATGTTTCCATAATTCCTAGATGTTTTTGCTTGATTATTTACAGGTACTCTTTGAAAACTACCTAAAGCTTTCATTGTCTTGTGAGTCGGACCATCATTTTCTTCAATTTTTCAGCACGTGAACTTGAATCGGTTGGTTTGGGGCTGATGTGTTTTTCATTGTGCGTTCACAACTTGAGAAGGAATCAGCTCTGATTTTGTTAATTTATGTAAACTGTTATTACTGTTTATGACAATGTCAAAAGTTTCTTGTTGAGTTGGTCTGTAAACAAACAGCCTGATAATATTAAAAGCTTCATTTCCTCGTCTGACTTATTCCAAACCCCATTATATACTGACTCAATTTTATAGTAAATTAATTATGGTAATTGAGTTTGAATGTCATTCCATTCATTATCATTTCTGTGTATTGGGCCAGGAATTTGTTTACTTAATAAACTAATATTTGGGGTGATGAACATCTCAAAACCACTTTCATCAATGAGAAAAACATCCCTCAAATGAAAAAAAAAATACTAACAAAAAAACACTGACAGGTACGATGATTAAAACTCATTAATCTCCACGAATAAAAACCGGAAAATGCTTCTTAGAACCTCTCACCAAATCGAAAGAAAATTGCTCCTGTACCTGCGTTGTGATCCACAGCATATTCTGCACGAACTAATCCTAACTTCATCCCAATACCATAAGAAGAGCCATGACCTACTCTTCTGTACACTTCTGTCGGGTTCCCTTTAACGTCCCTTGAACTCCCAAGATCATTCCCATGCTCTGCAAATATATATGCATGAGTATCTCTAACCGGTATGCGCAGCTCAGCAGCAACCTGCACCGAAAAAACAAAAACGGAATAAATAACAAGACACGTACTGAATAAGCACTAGAAAAGATTGGTACCTCTAGAATGGTTCTTGCAGCTCCCAACTCACCCATGTTGTAACCTCGAACAGAATAGGGTCCCCCAAGAGTAAACGCATCATAACTAGGAAGATCTCCGATACAACCACCGTAATGACCATGAAGAACTAAAACAGGAGGTGGTGACTTCCCAGCACCTTCTTCTACATCCATCAATTGGACAAACTTCGTTAATGTCAACTGGTGGCGATTAAATAATGGAAATTTGCTGCCGATTCCGAGTCCTTGGTCAATCTGCATTTTAACAAAATTTAGGGAGAAAAAATCAGCACAACATTGTAAGTATAAAAGAGGCTTTACACATGAACTTCAACTGTTTCATGTGACATAAATATTACTCTTGTAATGCAAAACATGCCAAAACAATTTATTTTAAAACTATAACGCAAGAAAAAGAAAGGGAAGTGACAGAAAACATATTTTTCTGTGTAAAATCGACAACGAAGGTAATCCAAGTAACATATGTTAAATGAAGGCAATCTCACCTGAAATACATTTCTCTCTCCAACAATTGCACCATTTAGAAATTTTGTATTGTCACGGGTGATATTCGTCTGTAGAAACACCATTCGATCCATTCCAGTGCCACTGAGTGTAGTGGGAGGCCCATCTGCACTCACTCCACCACTTGGTAACACCCTCTGTCCATTTGAAGAAATGTGACTGCTTTCATCGCGTGTTGTTATCTCCTCCATTACAAGCCCATAAGTAAATTTGCTCTGACGAGTGAAGTTCTGAAAGGTGGAAATATACACTTTGTAAAGATTTAAAAAATATCTTTTTGTATGTTCGATTTTCTCTGAGCCAAAAACTACTTTGAATTAATAGAAGAAAAGGAAAGAGAAAAACCTCAGTGATATTAGCTTTAACTCCAGCTCTATCTACCCATATAGGAGGAACATCTTCAATTCCTGGCCCCCCAGTGAAGACTGGACTTAACTTTCTGCTATTGAAGCAGCTAGCTTTGAATGTACGGTTTCGTGGATTGTAAATGCCATCCACGTACGGGTGGACATACTCTAATTTGAAAGCAAGATCATCCTGTAATGTAAAAAATAAAAGCATGTTCTTCTGTTACAAAAAGAAACTTTATCTAAAGAATTTTCCTTCTACGATAATAAAATAAATCACCTGTGGATTGAAGAAGTTGCTAGTGGTTACTGAACCAAGAAGAGACCTATTTAAACCCTGAATATTACGATGCTCAAAGGAAACAGTTCCACCAGGCTGCATTGAAGCCTGAGCATCATTTTCAAAAAAACAAAACAAGAGAATAATATTCAGATAATTTTTTTAACAGAAAGAATTTAAATAAAACAAGCAGGCATATATATTGGTGACTTACAAGTGTAGGCCGACCACCTCGGCCTGGAACAAGACTCCACTCAGTACTAATTTCAGCAGACTTCTGTTCCAGTTCCTTCAATTTGATTTCAACAATAATACCACCCTCATTCTGTTCATCTTGACGTGGGTTAACCTCAATGTTTGAGAAAAGCGCAAGAGAATTAATATTTCTCAACGATTGCTTCCCAGCTTCAATGTTAAAAACTTGCCCTTGGGATAGCTGCCACACAATAATGTGTTATAAACATGCATCCAACAAGAAATAAAAGTATTTTCATGAAACCAGTGCATCAGTGGGCCATCGAAGAGTTGCAGGAACAAGTAAAGTAGGCACAAATAATATTCTACAGCAGATAATCAATATTTCCCTTATAATTGACCTAGTAATACCAATACAAATGGAGGTAATTGGAAGGTTACCCTAGAGAAAAATAACAAAAAATATCATCACCGTCCATGGTAGTTAGCTTGAGAATTCAAATATAAGTTCAGGTAGAAGCAGCATGCATTTTGAATTGAAAATAAAAAGTAACACAGAATTGAAAGGAAAAAAGAAAGTTAAGTCCAATATCAATTTCAAAAATAGTAACATAAACAAACGAAATACAATTTTTTGACATGGAAACCAGTTCAGAGCACATCCTCCGTAGTAAATGCAATTAAGTACATCTATATTATGCCTAACCTGTTTCGGCAATTCTCTCTGTATTACAGATAATTGGGTATTACCCTCACAAACATTCCCAAGCTTATCATGGAATTGAATCACCAGTTCTGTAATATCACCTTCTACAACTTCACAAACCACTTCTCTGGTATTCAAGTTCCCAAAGTTCACAACTTGTGCACATGCGAATCCGTTCTCGTGATACCACTGATGAACCCTATCTCTAATTTTCTGCAGCAATCTTGCACTCACTTTCCCCTGGTCTCTTAGCATCATCAGTATATCCCTTTGGACAGGCATTGGCAATAAACAAGGCCTTGAATTATCAATCCTCGTCCTGTAGTCCTTCTCTTGGCTCATGAAGTACTCTAATTTCTCCTTCTCTGTCATATCGGAATCCATTTCCATAGGCTTGGACTGGACCATAAGTCCCACATTAATGCATCTGAATTTATCAGCAGATTGCCATGTTGACTCGAGGAATGGGATAGTAATTTTAACCGTACCATCGGGATTGGTCTTCATCTCCAGATCAACTTTCTCAAACATTCCGCATGTGGCTAAATTTTCAAGTTCCTTCTGGAGCTGGGCCTTTGTATAAATTCCTCCTGGCCTCAAAGAAACCATTTCGAAGAAGGAATCTTCAGTGCTAACCGTGGAACCGCGCCTGCGATCAAAGAAGAATACTTCGGCGACTTTGTATTTCTTAAATCCGCTGAGTTTGTTTAGCTGAACGACAATGTTAGCCGGCAATCCATGGGAATCCCATTCTTGTTGGGGGTCGTCATCCTTGGCCACAGCTGAATTTGATAAAAAACGCCAGATATCATCACCCTGCCCTCCACCGCTTCCCCCGCCTCCATTCCCACCACCTCCCCATTTGCCGTTACCGCCACCTGCGCCTCCAATGCGAATGAGAGTGCCGATGTTTAAGAATACAAAGTTAGCAGCATTGAAGAGAGTGCAGGCGGCCACAGAAACGACAACAAATTTAGAAGGAGCCAATAATTTTAGAGAGGAAAGTGAAGACTTTGACGGTTTAGGGTTATGTGAAGACGACGAGAATTGAGAATTAAAAACGAAAATGGGGTTGCGGGAACGAATATGACCGAAGAAAGGAATATGGCTAGGGTTCACCCGGAGGACATGAGCCCGGCTGGATGGCGGAGGCGATTGACTAGATAACGCAATGCTGCGATTTGAAGCCGGCGAAGAGTTGCCGTGAAGGAGAAAAGCGTGAGAGGCTATGGACGACGCCATTGGTGAAGGAGAAGATGAGATGGAGTAAACAAAGTCAAGATTTGTTAAAAGGGTTTATCGGAGTATGAAGCTCCAACTCTCCATTTTGTATCTTTCAATTATTTACCAAACGCATTATGGTTTTATTTCATCATTTTTGTTGTCAAATTTTCGAATTTCAAAGTATATTATAAACAAATGATGTTAGTAGTAATTGAAATCATCACTAAAAATCAAACATAAGATCATATTTGACGAATTTTACAAAGATTAAGTTTACTATAATGCAAAGTTTATCAATTTTATCAAAATCATTTGGGATATACCATTTTCTTATTATTTAAAACTTACAAATGAGTTTTGATTGGTATTTAGCCAAGTGAAAAAATTTAATAAAATATAATACAAATATATGATATCATTTGAGTATTTAGGGTTTGAAAGAAATAATTTCATATTTTAGTTAAAATATCACAAAATCTCAAATTTAAATAGATTCTCTTGATTTTTGCAACAATGGTATGCATAATTTTATACAACATGTTGATGCTGACGATTCCATCTTTGACAAATACAAGAAAATGAATGAATCAATCTAACTCACAATGTGAGGAGTCAAATAATATTGATAGTAATTTATTATGGAAACACTTAGAGACAATGTTATTGCAAAGATGTAGATGTGCATTATGACGCCATCAAATCGTGTAGATAACATTGAAGTTGAATATTCGATATGCATTGTGAAATTTTCAATACTTGAAAACCTCTGTATTTATTACCATTTCGAGTTTGAGTATACCAAAATTTCAATCAATATGATTCTCTATTACATGTTTTGAATTCCATAAAACCTTAGTAAAAATATCTTACATTATTTATAATACATTATCGTTATTATTTTATATAGAACAATCCTTTAATTTTACAACTCATTTTTCAATACACACATTTTCATTTAAAAAATGCATTAGAAGAATATATTTGTAAATTGTAATATTGAACATGTTAGCTGAGAAACTTGGATTCAATTTCTTCTAAGGTGAGGCCTTTTGTCTCAGGAACAAATACGATGACAAACACAAGAGACAGAAGCGCAATTCCCCCGAACACAAGAAACAGATTTCCAGCTCCCAATAACTCCTGCAAAACAACAAATTACCACTTCACTTGTAACCAAACAACAAATTCCAGTTCCAGTTCCAGTTCCAGTACCTTTAGGGGGGAGAATGCAAAGGTCACCAATGCATTCGAACCAAAGTTTGCAAGCACCGCAACACTTATTCCCTTTCCCCTCGTCCGAAGTGGAAATATCTCCGATACCATCAGCCAACTTATAGGACCAAATGATATCTACATTCAAACGCAATAGACCACATTTTTCATAACTGATCAAAATGACTGTTATATAAAGACATTAACCTGATAGCATCCCACATACAAAAGCAAAGCAGCAACAGCAACAAAAGAAAAGTCCCCTAAGAAGTTGTAGTAGGCTGAAAGTAGCAACAGTGAGAATGCCTATTGAACATTATACAACACACCCTTTAGTTTATATAAAATCGAATATAATCAGCATTACTTCTTTCTTTTTCCGATATACGAAATAGTAAAGGAGGTTTCGCACCAGTCCCGCAACACCTCCAATTAGAAGAGGCCTTCTGCCAAGCTCATCTACTTTCAAAACTGCTATTCCAGTCATAACAAACTACAATAAAAGATGAGAAAAAACTAAGTTTCCTTCAGGATACCCTCAACAAGCTGATTTTAAATGTACCTTGAACAAACCAATAACAACTGAAAGTTTTGTAGCATCAGCAGCAGCAGAAAAACCTGCAGTCTTTGAAATTGATACACTTTTAGTATCAAGTGAATGGATAAAGTATGGTTTAAATTAATAACCTGAAGAATTGAGCCTGCATAATATAGAACACTCGGCTGCCCGGTTATCTGTTGAAATAGGACCAATCCCCCGGCAATTACGAAGGCTTTGAGACTTGGGCCTTGAAATACATCAAAAAAACTTGCTTGTGATTGCTGATCAGAGTATGCACTTTTAAGGGAAATGAGTGTATCTTCAATTTGAGTTTCTGATTCTTTAGTATTAATACATTCTCCTCTAAGCCTTTTCAAAGCAACAATGGCTTTTTCTTTGTATTCTTGTAGTGATCCATTCCCACTGATAGCCCTTAAAAGTAACCATCTTGGGGATTCTGGGAGGCTCCACATGCCTATTCCCATAATCAATGCAAATGGAGCACTTAATCCATACATATAACGCCACCCTCCAACAACATTGATTTCAAATGAACCAACAAAATAGCCTAACTGTGAAAACAAACAAATAAAATTATAAGCTTCTTAATCAATTATGAGCAAAAAAAAAATCTCTGTAGAAAAAGATTTGCCAATATTCCAAACACTATGAAAAGCTCCTTCAGAGAAATCAAAGTTCCACGGATTTGAGACGGACATGTCTCTGCAATGTAAAGAGGCGCCGAATGCATTGCCTGCACGGCATAATGTTAAGTGGAATTGGGATCGGAATTTAAATAAAGAAAGAATGAAGCGCAATTTCACCATGCCAATTCCAAGACCATACAAAAGACGAGCTATTAATAGTACTCCAAGTCCAGGAGCATATGCAGTCAAAAATGCACCAACCAAATAAAAGATTGATGCAATGATCAATTCTCTTCTTCTTCCTGAATGTATACTGAGTTTAACATATACAAACAGAAAAAATATTGCAGCTCAATGAAGATATTACCAAGGAAATCAGCAATGGGATATACAATGAGGGAACCAAGTAATGCACCATACAGGGAACCACTAACCTTGAAATCGGAAAAAAATTATCAATACGAAATATAAGTTCACCTTGAAAATACATTATGATTTAAAGCATACCACTGAACCAAGCTCAACAGCTGAAAGGTTGAACCAGTTCGTGCCACTAAGTTCAGGGGACTGTAAAGTTTAATACATAATATGAAAAGAGCACTAATGTTACATAAAAAGCATGAAATATATTATTGCCTGTAATGAAATAGTAGCCCCAGAAGTTGCACCAATGTCATAGCCAAATAACAAACCTCCAAGAGCAGGAAATAGAAATCTGGAAAGTGCAAAAGTCACTAGTTACCGAATAAGTGCTCTCACAAGGATGATGTTGCTTACGGTAAAATAACAGAAGACCAAGAAAATACTTCTTGCTCTGTTGTATCAGAAGCTAGAGGTTCCCCTTCTACTCCAACCTTCAAACATAAGGGCGCAAAAAAGAATAATCAATAAAAAGAAAAAAACTTCCTGGAGACTGGTGTTACCTTTATAAAAAATTTGCCTCTCCCAGGAGTCTGCAAAAAGCGCATTCCGAGTCTTCCATCATCACCCAAAAAAGAAGGGCTTTGGAAATGCTGTCTGAGATATCTTCGGCCAGTGAAATTGCTGCCAAGGCGGAAATTGATGGGCGGGAGCTTGTGTTGCAGATTGAAGCTCAACAACGGCGGGGGAGCCCATAACAGCGCCATCTGCTACCAAAGCACAAAGTGAAGCAACGAGCTGAATTGAACTTGTGTTTTGAACAACCCAGTAAACTCTGACAGATGGAAGCGTCCGTCCAGAAAACCCAAGTGGATTTAGACGTCAGAGTGTCTGACTCTTACTCTGGGAAAATTTTTGTAACAGAACACAGACACAGACACTTTAACGCTGATTTTTTTTATTTGCATTTTTTAAAAAAACTATTTTTAAGTAGGTAGGTTTATGTAGCAGTAGAAACCAAACTACTAAAAAATAATAATAAAACACATTTATCGGTTTTAATTAAAATTTTCAATATTAATTGAAACAATTAATATTTAATTATAATATAATTAAAATTGATAATATTTCGTGATCGAATTAGGTCCAACTAATGTGACGGAAAGTTAAATTTAATTTCCCCATGTATTGACTCAATAATAATGTATTCATCTGGAATACTGTATTTTATCCGAATAAGAAACTGAACTACTAAAAAATAATTAGGGTGGTTTCTCAGTTTCAATTCAATTTTCCAAAATAGCTCGGCTTCTATTTTTTGATAATCTTCGGATCAAATATAGTATTCCAGATGAATACAGTAGTTCGGTTTCTTCTTCGGATCAAATAAGGTACTCCATATGAATACATCATTACGGAGCCACTACATGACAAAATTATACCCAGCTTTCCGTCGCTACAAGTTGGACCTAACTCGATCACCGTCGCGGTGGAACATTTTCAATTTTGATCATGTTATAATTAAATATTAATTGTTTCAATTAATATTGGAAAATTTAATCGAAACCAAGAAAACATGTCTGATTATTATTTTTAATTATTTTTTAGTAGTCTGGTTTCTACTATTGCATAGCTCGGGTTCAATAGAAACCGAGCTACTACATGTCCATCACTACTATTTTGATGATAAAATGTTTGTTAGTGTTACAAAAGTAAAAGTAAAAGTAAAAAAATCAATGTTATTTTCTTTTTTTTTCTGACAATGCTAGCTATTGCAAAAAACTCCTTACTTGGGTGACAATCTACCACTCGATCACTATAACATTCAAAAAAATAATATGAAACAACGGTATAAAAAATACAAGCAAAAGTATCACATTTTTAATATACGAGACTATTTTAAAACTAGTTAAAAAACGATATAAAACTAGAGATTCAACAGATGATATGTTTTAAAACTTCAAATGTTATTTGTATGATCTATTTAAAATCAGATAAAAATGAGAGATTGCACAAACCTGTTATATCAAAACTTCTAATTAAGGCTGTTACACGATCCGAACAGCTCGTGAACAATATGTGTTTGGATTATATGTGATCGTGTTCGCTCGTTCGAATAAAAATATGAACATTGTTCGAACATTATTTTTTGTTCGTTTATAATTTGAACAAACATGAACATTTTCGTAAGCAAATATGAATGTTCGTGAACAAATATATTATTTAAATTAATTTTTATTATAATATATTATTTTAGTTTTAAGTTTAAAAAACTTTATAAAATCATAATTTTCACTCATTGACTCTAATGGCGGCTGCGAATAACTTCTCGTTTTTTCATTGGATTCAAATGACTGAAAAGAGAAGACATTTGATATTCTACAAAACTCTAAAAATGTCAAATATTGAATAAGACGAATGTTTATCACCGTCAGTGAACCTGTTGGATGAAGTTATTGTTTTTTACGATGAACCAATTTCTACAAAAAATAGAGATGAGTTAGAACATGAAGAGCATTTGGATTAATTTCATACAAATAGTACAAACATATTCGAACAAATCGTATGAACAATGTTCGAACAAGTTATTCGAACGAACATGAATATTCACTTAATAATTTGAACAATGTTGGAACATTTTTTCACGTTCGAATAAAATATGAACGAACATGAACACAGCGCGTTCAGTTCGTTTGGATCAAATAACAGTCATACTTCTAATATATGATCTATTTTGGGTAAAAATCAAAATAGAAAGACTAATTGAACTTGTGTTAAGTGAGTCTTCTGATTGTATTTTGTGAATGCATTATTATTGTTAAAATGTATTTTCGATTATTAGTTTATGTGCTGTTGCTTAACCTTTACCGATTTGAATTGCTAAACCCTAGAGGCCTAGACCCATACATGTTTGCCACCCAATGAAATGTCCATTTGAGTTCGAACGCTTTGTATTCTCGAACATGGGAGATTAGGTAACACCATATTGTTGTTTTACCATGCTTTTGATTATAAATTAGAATTGAACATCTATTATTGTGGCAGAAAATTATTCTCTAGGGAAAAAGTAAGAAGTTAGTTATGCTATAAAATTGTGCATTTTTTTCCATACTTTTGTTTTGATTAATTTTTAGTCAGAGGTGATTCTGTTTTCAATTAGAAAATAGAAATGTTGATTTCTAATAGTTTCAATTTAGGTTTCTGTCCTAAACTTATACATCTGAATCTTAGTTATCTCTTTAGGATGAGTTATGCTGGAATTCTGCCTTTTGTTCATAGTTTAGAGGTTGGTTTTGTGAAGTTAACTTTGAGTGGACATCATTACTTTGCCGACAAGATCATCACATCCATAGCCGAACTTCATAAAGAAGCCCTCACAATTCTAAACCTCGATGGTTACCGAACCATAACTCATTCTTACTAAATAGCAGTGGCTAGTAATTGTTTGATGCTAAATGAACTTGATGTTTCCTTCTTCGTAATAACAGACTCTAGGCTTGCAAGCTTGGCTGCATCTCCACAGCTTAACTTGCATGCTTTAGCCCTTCAAGGTTGCTCTTCTAAAACCAACAAATGCTTGCCTTTCCTAGTCGCATTGCGTAGAACTTTAATGGGGTTGGACATTAGAAACTTCCAGGGAATCAGCTCTGGTTTCATTGACATACTATATTTATAACAAATCACCAGCCCATGGTGATTTATAACTATATT
>RWGZ01000110.1:427636-440634 GCA_009725065.1 Utricularia reniformis
AGTGATTGAATATATTGATGAAGTATTGAGTGAGGTGGAATCCTTCTAGATGTGAGTTGTTAGTGAAAGACGGAAATTCTTCTTGGTCTATGATGTTTGTAAGCGATATATAAATTGATAACTACATACTCAGGTTGCTTTTGAAGGTTGAAAGTGTTATATAAATATCGATTCGTTTATGTCTGTACTCCTCATCATAAACCTTTGGGTTTATGTTTTGCGCATTCAAAAAGTCATAAGTATTGCCTTAGTTGGGTTTGATGAAGAGAAAGAAGGGTCGTAGTGATGTTAGTAGGAGACTACAAAAGGTCTAATTCTGCTGAACCGACCTTAGACCGGTTAAGAGAGAGGATTTAAGATGTTACAAAAGTGAGTCTCATTAAAGTGACCATATATGCGGAGCCTTCTATTGACATGAAAGGGTAGAGTAATTATTTCCTTCCAATGAATCGTTGGAATGAATAGTACGTGACGTGTCACATTTGCAATGTCCGCTCTTGGTACTACACAGGTTTTGATGGCCGGTGAAGTTAAGACCCATGCTATTTAACCCAATATTGGGATATACACCAAAAGTTTCCATGTAATAAAACGAGTATGCTTAGTACGTTGTTATGAGCGGAATTTCTTATTATCAAAATAGAGATTGCGGATAATTGCGGTACTCCGAAATCTAATTGAGTCAACACTGGGGACTTGCGAATAAAAACATTTCGTCAATATGGAAGAATATGTGGATATTATAATAGTTTTGAATTAATATGGAGATGATATAATCATGATCTTTAAACCAACAACCAAGGGAGGCGAGTACAAAAACCTATAGTTTATTTCTTTCGGAAGAATGAAAGTTTGTTGACGGGAGTGAAACCCATTATTGTTCGAATTCATGATACATGTTATTGATTAACGGGAAGTCATGTCTTTCTGCTCGAGGGATTCTTTTATTTATTCGAACATGATAGTGTTAACGGATTTATTCTCAAGTCAGCATATAAAAGTCTACCTTTCTCCGGATCGATAAACACAGATGTATAGTGACATGCATTCTATGCATTCGTGAGATGTTCAGAATAATGGGTTTTCAAGATTTATATATTAGACAGTGAAGTGTATTGCGATGCAAGAGAATTCTTGTGCCTATCGTCATTATGGAGAAATCACTAGTGAGATTATCTCAAGATGAAAGCCAATCTTTGAAATCGTGTAATTGGCAACCGAGTTTGCTTATAAGTATCAGAACTGGCAAGTAGAATCGGTTAGTAAACAATTTATATCTCCGCTCATCATCTTGTGCGAAGCTAAGTGCATTCAAGAAAGAAGTTTATGCCGGGGACTATGTTGAGTGTGAGAAGATGATGGGATAAATATTGCAAGTTAAGTGGGAAATTTGGTCAGTGTTGCCCTAGGTATCTTCGGTGAATATCGCAAGCGAAATTATAAGATGAGTCATATTTGCACTAGGTATATGTGGCTACAATTAAACAATTGTTCATGATTTCTCAGTCGACACATGGGGACTAACATTAGTATGGGCCTTCGCGATGGCTGTGTGATCTAGTCTAAAAATATTTTGGGTATTTATTTTTAGATCAGTCAATTGATAATTTACTTGAAATTAGATTGTTGTGAGTACACGAGCGACATACGAGGTTGGGCCCACAATGTGTGAGCATACGTCCTCGGGAGAGCAAAGCTCTACCTTGGTTTCCACTATAATAATAAAGCGGTACAAATACAATGAGATGATAATGACGATACGGGCGAAAACGGCTCGAAAAACTATCAAATCTGCAGTCGTGTTCCACTGGGCGCGAGTGAACAGTGTCAGTTACGTTCCACTGGACGCGAGTGAATAGTACAGGCAGGCAAGGCTTCTCGCGACCAACGCGATTGGGCGCGACTCTGGCTGATGGTCGTGAGTAGTCACTGGTCGCGACTGGTCGAGGAGAACCACTGGTCGCGACTGGCGCTGTTTGGTCGCGGATGGAGATTGGTCGCGACTGGGTGAGTTAAGTCGCGGCTAAGTGTGTATCGTCGCGAATCTGGGGTCAGGTTTTGCCCGGGGAAGTGCGATAAAATTCCGAATCCTTTCTCAATGCCTTGGGGCTCCTATTTATAGAGAAATGCAGCCCAAAACCCACTCACTTGAGCCCATAAGCCTAGTTCACCTCACTTAGCCCAAAATGATTAAATATTCCCATTTATGATTGATGAGAACTCTAGGACCGGGTACCCTGCAATGGGTGAGGCCCGATAACGGTTGGGCCAATTTAAATAATCAAGATACTCCTCTTTATCTACAATCGCGCACTCCTTGGTGTGCACCGCTATATAGTACAACTTACGACACCCCAACAGACCTTTTCCCTTTCGGAACCCAATCAAGAACAGATTAAAGAAATGTTCTAAGGTTGGGGCCCGACGCTGTTGGTGACAATAAAAGATAAACGCTATAATATACACATAACTGCCCGGGAATAACGCAAAAGTAGGGCAGTGGATCTCTTTAAGCACGGCCGCTACAAAAGGATGTAGCGGAAAACGAAGCCCGCACCTTAAAGAGGCGTAACTAATGGAATAGCGGACGTCGGCACATTCATCTCCGCCGGAAGGAAACAGGGAACATCTGCCCGTCCCTTCCAGATAGAGTAATGCACCGGGATTGAAAACCTAGACCTAAATTCCTCAATGTCTAACTCAGACATAGAGGGATAACGCGTTTTATGAGGAGCCATAAGCGGTTACCTTAGAAAACAAAAGGATTGAGAGGCGATTTGGCGAAACAGCGGTTGAAGGCACAGAGCTTGACTGCAAGTTTTTTCTCACGAGAATGACGATGAGAATAAACAGTGCCCAGAACCCTGATTTAAATATTAATCTCCCAACCAATGGTGTGCTGCCACGTAACACTGTCCACAACTGTGACAGTACGGACTGTACTCATCACGCCTTTTGAACTTTCGAAAATGAAGAGGCGCGGGCTAAGATATTAATATTTAAATAATATCAAGGGTAAAAAGATAATTTAAACCGATGTTAGTAANACTGCTAGGTACCTCATCCGTATGTTCATATAGGGGCTAAATTTAATAATTCTTCTTTGATAGGATCAGCGCTTAGGAACCTGATTTAATTTGTCTTTAGATTCAAACTTCGCGTTTCTCACTTAACTTGCGTATTTTGCAGATAACATAATGGCTCCCTCTCGGGATCAAAACAAAAAAGGGAATCGGCTGAATTTCCTCCGTGATCTTCTTACGGAGGATGATGAGCTTATCTTCGAGGCGCCACCGGGGACTCGGAACCGAACTGCCGCGGCCGAGCTGGCATCGAGTTTACAAGAAGTGGCATCCCCGACTGGGGAAATAAGATGCGACACTCCTCCACCACCACAACCTGCTGCAACGGTAGCTAATCCCGAGCCGATAAATGAGGAGCCGGCTACGGCAATTACTGAGAGTCCCGAAGACCTAATCCCGCTGATATTACCCGGGTGTATTCTCTTGTATTTATTCTCACCCGGGAGNATATGTATAAATATCATAACGATTCAATAGTAAAATAATTAAATCCATACCAGAATTCTTAGATAACAAATTCTGAAAAATCGGAAGCAACATTGTTATATTTCCGCCGATAATTCGAACATTGAAATAATTACAGAAACTCATCTCCACCGTTGAGAACGTAGAACAATGTGTCGTTAATAATATACATAAATTTCAGAATAATCCAACCGTGAAATAAAGCATGTCATATAGAATAACATAACTCAATATTGCAGAAAACTCAATCTGAAACTTTAAACGTTTGTCGTTAATTTAAAACTGAAACAACATTTAAAATCGATCTCCACCGTCTAGAACATTTACAGGTACGTCTAGACTAATATATATTAATTTCAGAATAATCCAACCGTGAAATAAAGCATGTCATATAGAATAACATAACTCAATATTGCAGAAAACTCAATCTGAAACTTTAAACGTTTGTCGTTAATTTAAAACTGAAACAACATTTAAAATCGATCTCCACCGTCTAGAACATTTACAGGTACGTCTAGACTAATATATATTAATTTCAGAAACATCCAACGGTCCAATTATGCAAACTGAATAGATTAACCGAACTGCGCATTACAATAGGATTAGAAATAACAACCATATATTCGGATAGTAATCTGAAATCTGAAAGTGCCAAAAAACTGATCTTCAACAATCAGAGGACCGAAAGATATGTGTGAAACCATGCTAAAAATTTTCAGAATGATCCAAAGGTAAAACAATGAGATTCGAATCGAAATGTCAGAATTACATATAGTAGAAAAAGCATATACGAATCCATCTAGACCAACGTTAATTCGAAAATCCAAACGACCATAAAATTCGATCTTCAACGTTCAGAATATAGAATAATATGTTTGTAGCAGTATACGAAAATTGCAGACCGATCCAACGGTTCAATATTTAGAAACACACTGAATACCAAAGATGCGCTTAATCGAAAATATATTCGCGTTTTCCATCCAAAACTCCGGATAAAAACTCATTGGGATTAAAACGTCCTCACGGACGGCACCAATGTTATCGCTGCTAAAAATTGGCAATAACAAAATTTAGACCCCTTTTAGGGATAGGGGTCGAACGAAAAAGTAATACGAAAGCAAGAAGTAAAAAGACACGATTTTTGTAGGTGGAAAACCTTTCTGTAAAAGAAAGGATAAAAAACCACCCCGGCCGTAGCCTTTGAATCCACTATAAATGTCAAGTTCGTAGATTTACAATAGGAGAACATGAGGTAGAAAACCAAAGAAAAAAGATCGTGTTTTGATGGCCGTAGTCGTAGGTTTCCCGGGCAAAAAAGATAAGAATAGCGGCCTCCTCCTTAGGTCAAGAACCCAAGCTCTCATCCTTAACACTTTAACTATGTTTATATAAATGATTTGTCCATCCAATTATAACTCACTAGGTCCACCAATAATGGAGTCCAATAAATAATGACTCATTAATATTTAAATTAGGCACATGGGTCTAGTAAACAAGCATCTCGATCCAAATATCACGATAAGCTATAAACAATGTCAATCATCAAAATATCTCGATCTGCTACATTTCTCGACTTGCGAATAACTATATAGAAATATATTTGTCCTCGAATAATAAATTTCTCAGGGTGATATCAGAGTTGTATCAATACGGGTATATGACCGGTATATCGATTGATAACAAATTAATTTTATATTAAAAAAAGAATATTGTTATTTCAAGTATTGTAGGATACAATATTTTATATTATATTTAATTTATGATATATTATTAATTAATATATATAAGCAATACATAAATTAATTATTTTATTTTTATTAAAAATATAGAAAACAAACTACTTAGCTAATAAATTAAGAATGTGTGATATTTAACAAATGTTTTATAAAAGCATGTTATTTTGCAAGCACATTTT
The DNA here is from genome assembly GCA_009725065.1 of Utricularia reniformis. Taxonomy (NCBI): domain Eukaryota; kingdom Viridiplantae; phylum Streptophyta; class Magnoliopsida; order Lamiales; family Lentibulariaceae; genus Utricularia; species Utricularia reniformis. The sequence continues at coordinate 433,100 of RWGZ01000110.1, forward strand.
TGGCAGAGTGTCATGTCTATTTATATCTGAACTAAATTTTGATCTCAAATTAAAATCATTTGCATTCATTCATATGGGTTCCCTTTCAAATCTAGGTGAATTGGCAAAATCAATATGGCAGTGGCACTATATCAATATGCATTGTATGTATGGAATAATAGGTTATTTTCATGGTAATGATACTATAATATTCAATGAAGTATCCATTAGAAAATTTTAGAGTCATGCCATCTTCTTACCACCCGGTAAAATTGCCAAATTTAGGATAAGTTGACTAGAGTGACACATTCTTAAATTGCCACATTTATTTGTAACAAATACAGTGATGTGGTTTTTGATTGCTTAGGTCGTCACCTCCTATGTGAGGGTATGTTCACATACTTTGTTACTCTTCTCTTCAAGCTCTCCCTATGATAATCTTTTGAGTTACTGTGCAACTCTAACACTTCTACATAATACTCTTTCTTACTGGACATCAACCTTCTCGTGGCCCCGAATCCTTGTAACCTTGTGAAAACATAGTGTACATCAAACTTTTGATCTAAAGAAATAAGAGACTTATTCAATCTTTTGTTCTTCTTGATTGGTTTTCTACTCGTGCTCATTTGAGAATTGAAACCCACAGAGTTATTTTTTCATGGTGATAGATTTAAACGTTAATCTTCACAAGACAACATAGATTTAAATGTGAGCAACATAGAGATATAATCCACTATGGTGGAGTTGGGTTGACAAGGAGAGATGATTTATGTTAAATTTCTAGAGTCGGGGTCAATTTACGTGGGGAGTGTGCTCGGATACAACGTATAAGAAGGAATGTGCACCATAATAAATAACTTGTTCAAGTCTTTTACAATGTGATATAATCTCTCTTATACGTTGTATCCGAGCACACTCCCCAAGTAAATTGACCCCGACTCTAGAAATTTAACATAAATCATCTCTCCTTGTCAACCCAACTCCACCATAGTGGATTATATCTCTATGTTGCTCACATTTAAATCTATGTTGTCTTGTGAAGATTAACGTTTAAATCTGTCACCANGAAGAGACATTTCTTCTTCGTCTGCGGGGTGGGGGAAACGAGGTTGTCTCCTTTGAGCCTTCCTTGGCGGTTCCCCGTTGAAGGGGAACCATTTTTTCCTGAGGCCTACGGCCCTAAATCTCGGACGGCCCTTCCGAGGCCTCTGAGGAAGGCGCTCCTTGACTGCTCTAGGTCTGACGGCGCTGACTGGACCGTGAAGACCTTACTTTACGCTCCGATCTTGGTTGCTTTCAGCCTCCTTCCGGTCCCCCCCCATTTTAGTAGAGAACTGCTAGGTACCTCATCCGTATATTCATATAGGGGCTAAATTTAATAATTCTTCTTTGATAGGATCAACGCTTAGGAACCTGATTTAACTTGTCTTTAAATTCAAACTTCGCGTTTCTCACTTAACTTGCGTATTTTGCAGATAACATAATGGCTCCCGCTCAGGATCAAACCAAAAAGGGGGATCGGCTGAATTTCCTCCGTGATCTTCTCGCGGAAGACGATGAGCTCATTTTTGAGGCGCCACCGGGGATTCGGAACCGAACTGCCGCGGCCGAGCTGGCGTCAAGTCTGCAAGAATCGGCGTCCCCGACTGGAGGAATAAGATGTTCCACCACCGCAACCTGCTACAGCGGTGGCCAATCCCGTGCCGGTAGAAGAGGATCCGACTGCAACAATTACTGAGAGCCCCGAAGACCTAATCCCGTTGTCTCGGCGATTAGGATACACGGTTGAGGAGCCCACCCCTGATGACGACATGTACGACTTCGCCGAAAACTTAGTGGATATAATCAGGGATGATGAGGAGGGCGAGATAAGTGGGGATCAACCGACGGATCCGATGGTGGAGGAAACACGCCAGGAGGCTTGCTCGGAGGGAGGGACCAGTCAGGTGCCTCGCTTGGACAAGGGAAAAAGACCGGCGGAGGAGCCCGCCGTCTTCGAGATCGCGGAACCCAACAGAAAGAGTGGGTTAATCGCCAATTTTATCGATGCCTTCCGTATACATGACATCCCGAGGCTGACGGTCAAGGAATGGCTCAATATGGGATGCCGGGCTGGCTTTGTGTTGATAAAGGACGGACTCACTTTCCGGCTCTGGCATACTTGGAGCGGAACCCAGAGTTGCCGCCTCGTGGTCGGGATGACCACACAGTGTTTACCGCCATTGGGGAGGTTCGTCGCGACACTAATAACGACTTCTTTATAACTTTATCTTTTACGCCATATGTACTAACCCTTCTTGTTTTCGTTTCAGATGGAGCGCACCATAATCGAGTTGGGCACCGCAGCTGCAGTAGGGGAATACTGTATGCTCAGACATTCGGAGCTCGACTCGCCAGACATTATCGGGGAGCAGACCAAAATGCAGGATCAGCGAGATAAGCATGCCCAGGAGATGGCAGCACTCCGAGAAGAGCATAGCAAAGCAATTGACTCTTTGCTTCAAGCTCACCGCAGCGAGCTAACGGAGAACTCCGCCTTCCACATCGGGCAAAGGCACGCCCTTGACCAATCTATAGAAACCCTCAAGGTCAACGAGAAGTACGCACAGGACAAATTGATGGAGATCCGAGAGCAAACTGAGGAGAAACTGAGGAAGGCCAAAGAAGAGAACGCGGCCAATAAAAAAGTTCTCAGGAAAGCCGTGGAGGAGGTCAAAGAACTTAAAACAAAGACTGAAGGCCTCCAATCTATCACCGAGTGACTCCGGGCACGAATAGCCAAGCTCCCGTCCCAGATTAACGACTGCTTATGAAAGTTAATATGGGAGTACACAGTTCACTCCCCTACTTTCCGGAACCTAGGGGCGGTAGCTCATGCCAAGTCGAATGTCCTGTACTTCTTATGAGGGAGTGTCCAGACGCAAAGAATCCTGGGCATATCAATGACCGCTGAGGAGAAAAAGAAGCTCGATAACAAGCTCAACGGGAAGTTCGAGCCTATACCCGATGAGGACATGCTGGATTGCTCACAGGATCCGTTCTGGGCGCTACATTTCAGCTTAAATGAAGATCTTCACCAGCAACTTTACTCGGAGGATATCGAGACGGAGGAGGGTCCATCTCCGGATGCGTTTAGGAGGTTGGCAACTTTATTCCCGGAACCAATGGGCCCTCTCGAGGCGGAGCTCCTGAAAGACGACGATTTAATGGCGGCGTATAATCCTCAAATATATACCCCCGCTAGTGTGACTGGAGCTCGGGAGCGTCACGAAGATGAAATGGCGAGGTTTGCGGCTGCCAAACCTCAATCTTCCCAAAAAATAAAGCTGGTGAAAAAGCGCCCCAGCGGGCCTGGTGAAGGCTCAGGCTCCGAGAAGAAGAAGAAATAAACTTCTACATCTGATTTCTTCGATTTTTGTATCCTCTCCTCATTTTGTATTCCCCGTGTATATAAAATTTGCTTTTTTTTTATTTACTTACCTTTCAATTCTTCCAATGTATTTTCGAATAATGAACCATACTCTGAATAATACAAACTCTCTTCTTCTCAACTTTATTTTCTCGCCACATTCTTCAAGAAATATATAATTCCGAATAATCCACCTCGAGAAATAACCGCTCTTTCACATAGGAATATATGTGAAAGAACCATACTCTAAATAATGAAAAACTCTCCTCTTCTCAAATTTATTTTCTCGCCACATTCTTCAAGAAATATATAATTCCGAATAATCCACATCCAGAAATAAACCTTCGAGTTAATAAGAATATATGTGAATCTCTGATATGGATGCGCAACAATAGCGCATATAATAATAATCAGGATGCGTAGAAGTCCCCAGTGTGGCGGAGCTTGTATCGGTCTGCGATAACTTCTAAGGCGAACGCCTCAATGAAATGAGTAGATACTCAAAATAAGTCCACCATTCTGCATTTACCAATATATCTTTGCCACCGGTATACACTTACACCTGGGGTCATCACACTTTCGCCACCGGTATATACTTGCACCTGGGGCCGTCATACTTTCGCCGCCGGTATATACTTGCACCTGGGGTCATCACACTTACTCGGCCCATCCATAAGACGGCGCCGTCGTACATTCGACTCGTTCATAAAACAGTGTCATTCGGCCCGTCCATAAGACGGTGCCATCGCACTTTCGACCCGTTCATAAAACGGTGTCATTCGGCCCGTCCATAAGACGGTGCCATGCGGAAAAGGACCAGCCTCCGGCGAGGGCGCGACTCCCGTCGGCGTGTCATGGAGGTGTCAGGTATATACTTGCACCCTGATTTGCCACGAAAATATACATCACAACAAACAGACCTCTTAACATATTCCAACAGTCATTATGTATAGACGGTTTTGCCGCGGACAGGAAGACTCATCATGTTCAAAATATTTTGATACAGTATTTAATTTGCCTATAAGACATGTGGTACATTGCGTTTCTAATCTAACTTATTTAATTTATTCCATCCTCCTTCGTACTAAAACGCAATGGACCTACTCCTACCTTACCAGTCCCCTAGTCGATTGTATTCATGTCGTCAAAAAAGATACTTAAAAAATTAGAATATGATCACAAAAAGAGGGGAAATTTTTATTTTCAAAAAGATCGATGAGTCACGTCTATACATAATACTTGTGCAAATTGGAAATATGCCAAGTCCGTGGCAGCTCCTCCCCGCTCATATTTGCGATTTTGTACGTTCCTTCCTTCACTACGGCCGTTACTCTGTACGGTCCTTCCCACTTTCGATCCAGCTTGCCGACATGCTTTGAGACTTCCACTTTCTTAAGAATCAAGTCTCTAACTTTTAGCAACATAGGTCGAACGCATTTGTCGTGCTTCTTAGCCATTCGCCTTTTACATACCTCCAATCGTATTGCGGCTCTATCGCGGATATCATCAATACAGTGAAGGTCCAACTTTCTCATATCCTCGTTCAACACCTCATCATAAGCGATAACTATTTCCGATAAAATCGTCACTTCAACCGGAGACACGGCCTCAGAGCCATATACTAAAGAGAAAGGGCTGAATCCGGTAGTGGACCTNTTTAACAACATAGGTCGAACGCCTTTGTCGTGCTTTTTAGCCATCCGCCTTTTACATACCTCCATTCGTATTGCGGCTCTATCGCGGATATCATCAATACAGTGAAGGTCCAACTTCCTCATATCCTCGTTCAACACCTCGTCATAAGCGATAACTCTTTCCGATAAAATAGTCACTTCGACCGGAGACACGGCCTCAGAGCCATATACTAAAGAGAAAGGGTTGAACCCGGTAGTGGACCTTGGTGATGTCTGATATACCCACATCACATTATGAAATTCATCCACCCAAGAGCCTTTGGATTCATCTATTCGTGTTTTCAGCTGTTGTAGGATAATACGATTGATTACCTCTGTAAGCCCGTTTGTTTCTGGGTGTGCCACGGAGGTAAACCGCTGTTCAATTCCATAACTCTCACACCATTCATTTACTCTCTTACCTGCAAATTGCGTTCCGTTATCCGACACCAGAATCCTGGGAATTCGAATCGGCACACAATGTACCTCCAAAGGAAACTGATAACCTCCTGTTACCGAACGCGTGATACAGCTTCAACCTCTATCCACTTAGAAAAATGTTCCACAGCCACGATACAGAATTTCTTCTGGCTCGGTGCCTTCGGAAATGGTCCTAAAATATCGATCCCCCACATATCAATAGGACATGTTGTCGGTAAATGTTTCATACTAGCTCTTGGTACATGATGCACGTTTGAGTGGAACTGACAAGCAGAACAAGCCCGAACAAAATTCACACAATCTTTCACCAGTGTTGGCCAAAAATAACCGGCTCTCTTAACCTTATTCGCTAAGGATCGACTTGCTGAATGATCACCACAGTCCCCAGCGTGAACTTCTTCTATAACGGCCTTTGCCTATACTAGGGACAAACATCGAAGATATGGGCCTCCGAAATTCTTCTTATACAGCTTATCATCCACATAGACAAAATTTGTAGCTCTTTGAATAGTTCTTCGGGCCTCGCCTTCGTCGGTAGGCAATTCTCTCTTGATTAGATAATTCACAATAGCATCCTTCCATGATGGCTCGTCGGTTATGGCATCCAATAAAAACCATGTCTCATTCGAAAGTTCCAAATTAGCCACCTCGATTGTCTGTTTCTCCAATGGACTGACAGAGGGCTGGTAGTGGATCATTGTTGTTATCTTCGACTCATCCGAGAGTTCTAAAATCGTCGCCGCCTTTGCAAGACCGTCTGCACGCGTGTTTTCCTCCCTCGGGATATATGTAAGCGTAAATATCTTAAGATTCTTAGCCGCCTCTTTGAGCTTTTCTAAATACCTGCACAAATGGTTCCCCTTGGTGGAGTAAGTATCTCCAAATTGGTTCACCACTAACTGCGAATCAGAATGAGCATGCAAACGAACGATTCCAATTTCCACTGCCAAGTTAATACCAAATATCAAGGCTTCATACTCGGCGACGTTGTTAGTTGCGGGGAAGCGCAACTTTACAGCATACTCATGTTCTTCACCAGATTTCCTTTCTTTAAAATAAACACCAATACCGGCTCGCCCGGCAGATAACGATCCATCGACAAAGGCGTCCAAATACTCCTGAATACCCAATTCCTTCGACCGAGTCATCTCTACTATGAAATCCACTAATACTTGGGTCTTTAATGCTCCCCTGGAGATATACTCTATCTGATACTGACCCAATTCGATATTCCACTTCGCTAGCCTACCAAAGGCATGAATCTTTGATAACAAGTTTCGGATAGGCTGATCTGTCAAGACTGCAATATGATGTCCTTGAAAATAGTGCCTCAATTTCCTTGAGGCGACAATCATTGCTAATACGAACTTCTCTAAATCAGTATATCGAGACTCCGCTCCCTGCAATTTCCTGCTCACATAATATATCGGTCTGTGCTCTTTGTCGCTAAGTCTGACCAACGCGGCGCTCACTGCCTCTTTTGTCACTGACAAATATAAACCTGATATTACCCGGAAGTATTCTCTGATATTTATCCTTATCCGGGAGGCTCGTCCGACGTGGTTATTGGTATTTTCGGTATTTTCATATTTCGATCGGGTGGTATTCTCAAGTGGTATTCTCGGTATTCTAGCTCGTCGGGCCCCGTATTAAGTCTCTGTAAGTATTTTGGGGTATTCTGTGTTACTTCGACCCCGGACGCGGCCAGGAGTATTTTCGTCATTTGCCACCCGGGAGCGCACCGATCAGGTGCAACGAAGTATATGGTTATGTATTCGCTATCTGGGAGCAGTGGATTATTTTACGGGGTCCTCCGGTATTTTCTCATCTACATTCCCGCCTAATTCTGGATCGAGATGCATTTCCGACGTTATCTTGCGGAGCGGTATTTATTCTAATTTAATTGGAGATTATTTGGGGTGCTTTGGGCTTAACCTAATGAAATTGGACTCTTGGGCCAAAGCTTGTATTTTGGGCTCCATTTCCCTATAAATAGAGGTCCCAAGGCATGAAGAAAGGATTCGGATCCTTTT
>RWGZ01000110.1:455334-517547 GCA_009725065.1 Utricularia reniformis
AAGTTCAATTAATTATTTTAAAACTAAACTCTAACCCTAACCAATTTTATTCTTATTTCACAAATCTTACACCATTTTTACCAAGTTGTGATTATACATTTTTAGGTTTCTTTTTGCAAGGTACGTATTCGATTGTATGGATTTTTTTTCGGTTTTTTTTCGGTTTTTTTCTTTTCGGTTGTTTTTCCGATTGTTTATATGGGTTGAAACATTCTGATCTCGTCTAAAAATATTTTAGAGCGTTTATTTTTAGATCAATCAATTTTTTAATTATTCGAAATTTAATTGTTGTGGGACACGAGCGATATATGAGGTTGGGCCCACAATGTGTGAGTTTACGTCCTCGGGATACCCACGGGTAATATCACATTCATAGTTGAGTTGTTTTTTATTTATCCGGATTTGATATGTCGTTTTTAAAAATATTTTGATTTATTTTTGTATTTCTACCATATGAATATGCTGTTAGAGTTGTTATTGAAAGTGTATTTTGGCAGACAGTAGAACAAATGGACAATTTAGACTGTTAGAAAAATTAAAAGTGTAGCAACTTAGAATAAACGATTAATAGAGGTATTTGTTCGATTATGTGCTACTGAAGTTATTAAAGAAAATAGATATTTTATTAATATACAATAAATATATTAATATAAATGTTAAAATAAACATTTTATTAAAATCACGGTAGAATCATCATAGTTTTTGCAAACAATTTTTTAAATCTCAATCATAATTATCACGATCAACTTAAACCAAACCTACTATCACCCCTAAGTGACAGTTATTTTGAAAACCTAAACCCTAAACCAAACAACCACTTTCTACCAGAGAACCCGACTTCGATTGAAGAAGAAATGAAAGAAAACGTTGGGAAGACTGAGATCCATCATCAAGGGACACATGAGTCGCTTCTTAGGCTACTCTCACTGCCTTACTCCACTCTCTCTCAACAATTCAGGCGAACGGCCCTTAATCTCAAAGAAACTGTATTTTTCCCTATTGTGAATTTCGTACGTTTAGTTTATAATTGGTTGAAGTGATGTTTCTGCGGGTTTCTCTTGGAGGGCTTGACGACTTCCGTGAAGCCCTTAGTTTATAATTTCGTACATTCATCACAAGTAACACAATAAGTTACTTGTGTTTATACAGATTGTGATGCAGACATGGGGTCTTACGAGACAAAGAGTGGAAGATTTTATTCTGTATACTGGTACTTTGGGAACCGCTCTTTTGCTTCTGAAATCTTTTCTTGTAAACCATAATGAGAATGACTTGAATCTTTGCTTGGAGATTGCCAAATCCTGTGATGCATCGTCCGCGGAATCCAGGTTTTTCTTCTCCTTATCTGGCCTATGATAAGCACGATCTTAGTGTTCATATAGGCAAGTATTAATGAAATTTGCATATCTCGTACTTGTTTTATGCTATTCAGGGATGTATCTTTCATTTGTGGGAGAGCTGGGGTGTGTGCTGTTGCATCTGTTGCTGCAAAATACGCTGGTAATGATCAGTCGATGGAGGATTACTTACCTGAATTCAGCAAGGTAAATTCCCCCTCTTTATTCCTTTTTAAATTTGTGAACCTGCTCCAGATCTCTCGAAGGGGATACTTTACTTTGTTCTTGAAACAAGATAAGACTATCAAAGGATCATCCGGATGAGTTATTATTTGGCAGAGCGGGATACTTGTGGACTAGTTTATTTCTCAGCAAGCATTTGGGCAGAGATTTAGTTTTTTCCCCTTACATGGTAAATTGTATCATTTGTATATGCTGTGATGAAACAAAAGGTTGATTTTTTACCACAATGACTCGATAGTTTTTTATCATGGGCAGGGGACTATAATTGAGGAAACTATAAGAAATGGAAAAAATAGTGGTAAAAAGGGATGTAGTCCCCTGATTTTCGAACTTTGGGGCAAACGCTACTGGGGTGCAGCGCATGGCTTGGCTGGGATTTTACACTCTTATGGAGTTTGATCTTAAGACCCATGAACTTGAAGGTATCAAGGGAACTCTCAAGTACATGATCAAAAATCGAGTACGCATCGGAAACTATCCAGTTAGCGAAGAAGATAATCAGAGAGATGATCTTGTCCATTGGTGTCATGGATGTCCTGGGATTGCCCTCACACTTGTCAAAGCTGCTGAGGTGAATGCTCTGGAAATCATTTTTCAACTTTACATTCTGGGATATGCGAAAATGTTTAAACCAAATGTTGTACACTATGTGTATTGAGGTATTTGGAGACAAGGAATTTCTTGAAGCAGCCATGAAAGCAGCAGAGGTGGTGTGGAGTCGTGGCCTTCTTAAACGAGTTGGGATTTGCCATGGGATCAGCGGAAACACATATGTGTTCTTTTGTCTCTCTATCGACTAACAGGAATGGCTGAATACTTGTACAGGGCAAAAGCCTTTACCTCTTTTCTTCTTGATAGAGCTCATATCCTTATGTCCTCAGGTGATCTCCACAGAGGAGACAACCCATTTTCACTGTTTGAAGGCATCGGAGGAATGGCCTATCTCTTCCTCGACATAATTCAGCCCAAGAATGCCAGGTTTCCTGGCTATGAACTGTGATAGCTTTCATAGTATGTTAAGTTTCTGTGAACATAAATAATTTGTTGCATGTGTAAGCATAGGTTATACCTGATCAGGAATATTGTGATATTTCTTAAACGTAAAACACCATAAAAAAGTACACACAAAACTTGAAATGGACATAACCTTATTCAATAAGAATGATTTACAATTCAAAGAGAATCAAACAAATATTCTAGAAATTTAAAGTAGTAAAATATTAGTTGCTTATTAAAGATTATTCTTATTAAGGATTGTACACTAAGGAATCATCTTTTTTAATGCAACTTTTTCGTTTTGATTACGAATACTTCCTACGAACTCAACCATAAATGATTTTTGAATTGGATGGAATTGAGGGTATTTTAAAATATAGAAAAAAGAGGCAACAAATTTACAATGGTTTTTCAAGAGTAGGAAATTCTGGTTTGTTTGCTGAAAATGTATTCTCTCTTGAGCTCCTTGAACTTGGCTTCTAACTCATCATAATCTGGAAGCTTTGGGTGTATATGAGACCTCTTTCTTTCTGTTGGAAATGTTTTCCATCTTGAAAAAACACTTCTTTCACCACCCTCATCATAGTTGTCGTCTCGAATCCGGAATCTGGCCTTGCAGCAAAAGTAATAGCATTCATCTGAACTACACTGTTGTGTCTTTTCTACTATCACCTCTTGGCTGCCTGATTTTCTAATGTTTGAGAATTTAGAGACCTCTGTTTGTACCCAAAATCCTCGAAATCTTCGGAATGGTTATTCATGGATCTGAACGTAAACAGCCTCTGATCTTGAGTGATCCCATTTCTTGTCACAGTGGACACAAGCTCTTCAATGTCAAGATCATTTTGTTCCATATAAAAAGGCTTATTTTTGCAACTAAAACTTGCTTCTTTCAAGGTATTCTTCATCTGAGTGAAAAGATCAAGTTATAGTGATTCTCTGCTCGGATGGAGAACGAAATCATCACGACTACTGACCTGATCATCATGTTCAAAATCAGGTTTGTATTGGAGAAGCAAAGGCTCTGTAGCAACATAATCGTGGGATATTTCATCCAGAATTCTGCACTTCACTTCATCAGCCACGGGTACTCTTTTCATGTGAAGTTTTTCTTTTATCTGCAAAAGAAAAGATATAAATTCTGCAATGTTGTAGTTTCAAATTACAGCACATTAAACCACATTGTTCACAAGGTTTCCTTGATGCAATTGAAGCGCAGTTGACACAAATCTCTTGCCATAACGGTTCACGAATAGTTTCCGAAGAGACGTAAGCTCGGGTAGGTCACCGAATCGTGCCGATGCAAATATCAGAATGGAAACTGCTTCCTTGGTATCATTAGTCAAATCTCTGTGTAAATGAAGATTCCAATGATTCAACTTACAAACAAAAACAAGTAAGAAAAACGGGTACCTTCGCCTCCGAATGTAAGATATATTGTGCAGAATCAACTCAGAATAATGCACTAGAAGTTCATATAAATGAAGCATGTTTTCATCCACGACCAAATCCTCAACCTGTGGAAACCGCATTATTTAAAGTGATTCTCTCATGAAGTCAAGCAAATGAGAAACAGACCCTTTTATGAGCAATCTGATAATGTCCATAACTAAGAAGAAGAGCAAGATCCTGTCTAGCCATCATAACGATGCATTTCCTTTTTCTGTTGAGAAGCTTCAGACGGCAGAGAAGATCTTTGATCAGCTTCTTGCTGTGGAGAAGACAATGAAAATGATGATAAACCATGAGAAATCAAGAAAAGGGAGATACAAACCATTTGGAAGCTTTTCTCCATCCAAACAGAAAATCCAACATTTTTGTTGTGTCTGCAGCTACAAGTTTCGAGAAGAAAATGGAAGTGGAAGAAACTTCCTTTATCGCGGTATCTGTGGATTGGGGTTTTTACTTTACAGTTTACATTGACTTCTCCTTTAGTAGTTAGTTTCGTGAAAATGTAGTGGGAGATTTTCATGAAAATTCAAGCTCTCCAATCCACCTTTTTTTAAAACGTGCTTAATATAAATAATATAACTAATTATTTGCTGATTACTCNCCTCCCTAACACACTTTCAGGCCTCCCCTTTTATAGACTAACATTTTAAATATTTTAATCACACAAAATCTTATCGTAATCTATTACGATCTCATCACAGCTACCTCGAGCCAATTTATGCGACTTTTGTGCACGCTAAGGCCGCACACCGCCGCCTAGAGTAATGGCGCAGTTTTCATTGACATTTCTCGTGAAGACGCCGATCGCCACTCCTCTTCCAGCAATTCATTACCGACCACAAAACGTACCGATCGACGGGCCATCAGTTCTCTCGTCCGATCGACTAGAAGATGTTGTCGTCCGATCGGTCATATTGCCTGACCCCGATCGTGTCATTGTAAGTCACGTATTAACATTAGCCCCTCAGCTCCAACCGATCGTCAAAGTCGAACATCGGTAGGAGTTTAGCCACAAATTACCAATAAATATACCGATAGGAGCCAATATTTTCAAACTCTTTTCCGTATTCATCATGCCAGATCTGCTCATCTTGAAAACCGCGCGGAAGCTAGAAAGTCACAATCCTGGTCGTCCACGTGGCACAATCTTGAGCGTTGCTCAAATACAAAACCCTCATCACCGTCGCAATTCCAATTTGCGCTTCCAACCTCATCTGCACCCTTATGTTCTCTTGCGATTTCAACCATTGTCTCCGGCGATTACTCTTCTCCATCAGACGCAAGGATTCTACAGGTTCCTCTTACTTTTTCGGCTTTGTACAAGTTTTAATTTGGTTTTATTTCTTTACTGCGAGCAAGACGTTATTTTTCCCAACACCCCAGCGAGTTTCTTCGATTCTCTTGATTTTCCAGTGGGTTCTTATTTCTGTTGAGTGGAACACCAAATTTCTGCATGGCGATCGACGGACTGCAGGTCAGTGGCGATCGACGGGACTGCAGAGGTGATCGACGGACTGCAAGTCTGTGGCGATCAACGGGACTGCAGAGGTGATCGACGGACTGCAAATCTGTGGCGATCGACGAGACTGCAGGTCAGTGGCGATCGACGACTGCAGGTCACAGGCGATCGACAGACTACAGGTCTGTGGCGATCGACGGGACTGTAGAGGCGATCGACGGACTGCAGGTCGAGACTGGCGATCGACGGTCTGTAGGTCCAGGCAGGCGATCGACATACTGCAAGTCAAGTCAGCCGATCTACAGACTGCAAGTCAAGACAGACGATCGACGGACTGCAGGTCCAGGCAGGCGATTGACAGACTGCAAGTCAAGTCAGCCGATCGACAGACTGCAAGTCAAGACAGCCGATTGACAGACTGCAGGTCGACAAACTGCAGGTCGACTCAGGATGGAAAATCTGCCTGGTCGACAGCATGGCGTTCTCACAAGTTCCAGCCTTAGAGCAGATGGAGACTTCGGTGGCAGCTACCCCATCGTCAGCCGAAGAAAGATACCGAGCTGGGGTCAGAAGTAAAGGAAGATACCGACCGGTATTGGATGACCTAGATACCGACGGGGTCGGATGGTCTGATACCGATCGGTAGCCAGAAGGGGAAATGAGCCTTAAACCTAAGCCCATTTCCAGGAGTGTATTTATACACAACCAGCCGCACTTAATGCGGCACCACAAGGATCATCATCACCAGAGGGAAAAACGCAGAGGGAGCACGTGAGAACAACAAAGGTTGCGAAGGAGTTTTGCGGAGATAATCTTTATTGTTTGTTGGTCGATATAAATGTTTCAAGAACGGGATAGTTCTTGAACTGTATCTGTTGTTTATTTGGTGATAGTGGATTGACCGATGTTGGTCCGTGGTTTTCTCCGGGTACTCGGGTTCCACGTAAAAGTTTTTGTGTGTCTATTCCATTCCGCCGTGTGTGTGCGTCTGAGTTCTAACAGAAAAATTAATCGGTAAAGAATCGGTAAAATCCATTTTAAGCTAACAATTTCGTGGGTATTTACGACGCCTATCCTTATTTGCAGATGGCTCCATCTATGAATATTGACACGATTCGTGAGAAATTTGATTTCCCTGAAGAATACAACCTGGAAGTCGGTGAGCCTGGTTCTGAGCCTTGGCCTGCGACTGGACGATCGTCCCTGGATAATCCTATCCCAGTGACGATCGTTGCTTTAAGGAACGGATTAAGGTTCCCTCTTCATCCGTTCATCGCTGAACTATTGTGGGCCCTAGCAATACCCGTCTTTGCTCTGATGCCAAGCAGTTACTTGGTTATCATCGCATTCATTCACTACTGCGACGCTGCTAACATGGCCCCGACCGTCACCAACTTCTTGACGATCTACAAGGTGATGTGGCGATCGGGCACTCACGTTTTTGCCCAACGTAAGTTGTGGTACTTCTCCAGCAGAGGTAAAAACAACGACCTTGTCGAATGACCAGATTCGCAACGCGACTGGTATAGCTCATTCGTCTGGGTCGGGATTCAAAATGACGACCTTGAATTCCCTCTTCAAGTATCGTCCGATACTGGCAAGTTCATGGTCGATGGTGAAGAAACAATTATAACTGTTGATCGTCTGCAGAACTTGCCCGAACTGATGGAGAACTTTCCAAATAAAGACGATCGTCTTAACTGGAAAGTGTTGTGTGCAGAGGATAATCTTTCCCGTCTGCGCATAACAGGTCGATCGATGAGCGAACGCATTGGTCGACCCTAGGTTCAACCATTATCTCTTCCTGAAGAGCGTAAGCTTATTTTGTAACTTTTTCCTTCCTTCTAGTCATAACTGAGTATTTTATTCCGTATTTCAGCTTTCTCCTCTAAACTCTCTTCTGGAGGGAAACTGAAAAGAAAACAAGAGATGATCGCCAAAAGATTGCAGAGGAAGGCTAAGAAGGCGAAAGTAATCGCACTTCTGCTCATTCATCATCTTAATGTCGTTTAATTTTTTTTTTTTTTTATATAGTCGTAGGTTTCCGCATCTAAAAGAAAATCTCCATCTCCGTCTCCCCCTTCGTCACCCCTCAAAATAACTGTGGGAAATGACGCTTCTGAAGCGGCAGAAGTATCGCGATCGGCAGATGATGTCGAAGGATCATCGCCCAACCCTTTGTCGATCGTCTCTATTCCGATGGAAACCCTTGGTGAAAGGGTAACCCAATTTTTTGACGATCTAACACTCGAGAGTTGTTTTAGGATTGCAGGTTGGACTGCTGATAGCCGCTTACTCTTCAATGAATTCCTGCAGGCTGAGCAGGTCCAACTGATCGATTATCCAAGGGAATCTCCAACAAGGTCGCCTCCTCCAGTCCCAATTCAGATTGCGAACGAAGCTGCATCCCCATCAGAAACCAGTTCGTCATGTGTAAGCCAGAGTTTTCCTTCATGGTTTGCCGAATTCCAGAGCAAAAACATGCAGGATAACTTCATTCTTCCACAGCCGGTCGGTAGTGACGCCATGAAACGTCCAACGGTTTCTGTGGCTGTGGGGACGCTCATCAGCACTCATATTGACGAGATGATGATGGTCGGCACTTTGTCGACCGACCCACCTGTGTCTCTGGCAAAGCGGCGATCGCCCTTCGAGAGGTAATTTCCATTACATTACTTAACTGTTCCATATCGATTATTGCTGCTCAAACCATTTGTTGCCCACTGCAGACATCAAAGGAAATGTTGTCTCTGTATCATAAGACAACGCGCTCTTTAATGGCAGTCGCACTTCTGCGGCATAAACTTTCTAAGGCACTTGATCAAGCCGCAGAAGACAGAAACAAAATTGCTAGGCTAGAGGAAGAGCTAGTCGAAGCAAGGCATCATTCCCAAGAACTCTCCCTCCTTCAGGAAGAAAATAACACTCTGAAGAACATAGTGGATGTGGTCACCAAGGAACTATCCCGTTCGGCTAAAGAGATCCAGGCAGAAATGAAAAAGAGAGCCGAAGCTGAAGTTCAGCGCGATCTGTCTGAAGTCATGTAACGACCCTAATTTGGGCCTAGTTGTTTTGTTAAAACATGATGATTAAAACGGAAACATTCGAATGCAAATTTAAATCATAGTTCGAAACATGAAAGTACGACAGCATAATTTAGAGTATTCTCCAAAGGGACCGGACTCTATCACCGAACAACCGACGACCTCCTTCCCCTATCCCGATCACATCTCGTCTGCGTCAAATACAAAATCTGTAAAGATGTCACAATCTATTAAAGGAAACTTCACACACACTACGCATTATCTTTTCACTTCTTAGTCACACCGTACAC
Organism: Utricularia reniformis; assembly: GCA_009725065.1. Taxonomy (NCBI): domain Eukaryota; kingdom Viridiplantae; phylum Streptophyta; class Magnoliopsida; order Lamiales; family Lentibulariaceae; genus Utricularia; species Utricularia reniformis. The sequence continues at coordinate 464,156 of RWGZ01000110.1, forward strand.
GCACACGTGAATCATTCCACTTAACTGTTTTCTTAATTCCCTCTTCTTTTACCCTTATCATTTCCATCATTCATTAACTTTACTGTTGCCGAGATTAACATGCTCGGTGCATGTCCCGCCCAAGCCAACCGTTAGCTGTTGGATGACTCGACGGGCCATATGCTTCCCTTCCCCGGGTGGTTACTTAGGCGCTACCCCTTTTTGCACCCGGATCCGTTCTGCCCTCTTCGTATGTATCTTTTCCTCTTTGGAACTTACCGTTCCCTTCATCAGGCATGCCCTTCCTTTGGCGAATCGTGTACTAGGCACGATGCCGGGTTCGGTCGGATGGTCCATCCTTCCTCACCCCGAGTCTTATTATCATTTATCTCGTTCATTCGTATCCTTTCTTCCTTCTTTATTAACCCAATCCCATTCCCTAAGTCTGAACCATCCCTTACTATATTGTGTTCACTCCGCTTACCGTTTGCTTTTTCTTGCTATATAGTCTTTCCGCGCTTTCCTGCATTTCGTAATAGCTTTTAGTTACTCGAATTCCGACATTGTTATCCTATTGTTAACTATGTGATTACCGTAGACCCTACGTGTTCCTTTCTCCACGATCCGACATCGAGACGCGACGAAAACACCTAAACTTTGTATTTCCGCGATAGTTTACTTCTTTCCTCGAAATTCACGATAATTCTATGATGAAACCCCAAATCCGCGATAATTTTACTTTTGGAACCAAATCCGCGATAATACTACACTGGTCACGATTTCCGCGATAATTTACTCTTCGATCTGAATTCCGCGATAAAATTACACTTGCCACATTTTATTGCGATAATATTACACTTGCCACAATTTCCGCAACAATTTCCTCTTCACAGAAAATCCGCGACAATTTGTTCTTCACAAAATCCGCGACAAAAATACGTGCAGGAAAAATCCGCGATAATTTCCTTCTTCGAGGCAATTTTCGAATATTCGTGTCTTAATGATGATTAACTCGTTTTTGGGCCTCCTCACCCCTATTTATAGACATCCTAACTTTTCTAATTCACACTTTGACCCCTCCTTCCTTTGCTTTTGACCCCTCTTTTATCTTTTTCTTTACTTTTCTATTTTTCGTTTCCTTTTACGTTCTTTCGTTCCCGTATCCCTCATTATCTCTCGTCTAGACTTTACCACTACATTCCTTACTATTTGTTTCATCGTACCTTTTTCTCGGCTATTACATCCTTCCCCACTCATTTTGAGTTTCATCCCAAAACTCGTGCGTACCAATCTTCCATTAACTCCGGCGCTCTCTGTCTGATTTCTCGTTCCGTTTCCCATGTGGCTTCCCTCTCTCCTTGATTGGACCATTGTACTTTCACCATGGGGATTTGTTTGTTTCTGAGCCTTCTTTCCTCTCTGCCTAGGATCTTTGCTGGGACATCCTCGTACGTTAGTTCCGGGGTTATCCCTATGGGTTCCCCCACACATTCTTGGATCCCTTCAGTCACCCTCCTCCTCAGTTGGGATACACGGAACACGTTGTGTATCCCCCCCCCATTTCCTCCGGAAGCTTCAGCTGATACGCTAGGTTTCCGATCCTTCGTTCCACCTCATATGGTCCGATATACCGGGGGCTCAGCTTCCCTGTCCTTGTGGTCCTTAGCACCCCCTTCATAGGTGATACCTTTAGGTATGCGTGATCCCCAACTTTTAACTCTAAGGGTCTCCTTTTTGTGTCTGCCCAACTTTTGTATCGGTCCTGTGCCGCCTTAATGTTCTTTCGTACCACGGCTACCTTTTCAATTGTGACTTCCACTAATTCTGTCCCCGTGGTCGTTCTCTCTCCCACCTCATCCCAACATAGCGGTGTACGACACTTCCTCCCGTACAATGCCTCATATGGCGCCATACCAATGCTGCTCTGAAAGCTGTCATTGTACGCAAATTCCACTAGCGGTAGGAAATCCTCCCAACCTCCCTTAAACTCCAGTACACATGCCCGTAACATATCCTCCATAACTTGGTTGGTTCTCTCGGTCTGACCATCCGTATGTGGATGATAGGCTGTGCTCATGCATAACTGAGTTCCGAGCNCCAACTTTTAACTCTAAGGGTCTCCTTTTTGTGTCTGCCCAACTTTTGTATCGGTCCTGTGCCGCCTTAATGTTCTTTCGTACCACGGCTACCTTTTCAATGGTGACTTCCACTAATTCTGTCCCCGTGGTCGTTCTCTCTCCCACCTCATCCCAACATAGCGGTGTACGACACTTCCTCCCGTACAATGCCTCATATGGCGCCATACCAATGCTGCTCTGAAAGCTGTTATTGTACGCAAATTCCACTAGCGGTAGGAAATCCTCCCAACCTCCCTTAAACTCCAGTACACATGCCCGTAACATATCCTCCATAATTTTGTTGGTTCTCTCGGTCTGACCATCCTTCTGTGGATGATAGGCTGTGCTCATGCATAACTGAGTTCCGAGCGATTTCTGTAAGCTTTGCCAAAATCTAGACGTGAATCTTGGGTCCCTGTCTGACACGATATTTACTGGAACTCCATGTAATTTGACAATGTTATCCACATATATTCTGGCTAGCCTGTACACTCCGTACGTCGTCTTGACTGCTAAAAAGTGAGCCGCCTTCGTAAGACGGTCCACCACCGCCCATATCGCGTAGTTCTTTCGTGGGCTCTTGGGTAGTCCTACCACAAAGTCCATGCCGATGCTATCCCATTTCCATTCTGGAATTTCTAAGGGTTGTAGTTCGCCCCCCGGGCGTTGGTGTTCGGCCTTAACTCGTTGGCAGTTTTCGCATTTTTTGGGTTTTAAAATTCAACAAATTTTACAGATAGCTAGGAAGGGTCTAGCAATGGAATCAGTGGTCCAACTGGGCCGAAGTAACACTTTGGAATCCCAAGAGACCCTAGATAAGCATGCCTTAGCTCGAAGGCAAATGGAAATAAAATAAAACAAGCTTGTGTGGTCAAGGAGGAGCGGAGCGACCGGACAAAGAATTGCTAGGAGCTAAGGCTAGTATGTCGCTCCTAACCACCCAAATATCTGAGTTGGAGGGCAAAATCATTGAAGCTCATAACCAAAATAAAGAGTTGGACCTTCAGAACAAGGTGTTGTCTGAAGGAAAAGACCAACTTCTCCTTCAGTCGCAGGAAGTGGAGGCAGCCCTGAAGGAATATTTATCTAGGGCGTAGTCCGATGTGGAGGGATCGGTCCGCGAAGCACTCCTTGTCATCCCCCGATCTCCTATACTTTTTGCTTTAGCGGACAACATCAGGGGGTCGTCTATTGCACAATACTTGGACAACATGAAGCACCAAGTCACCAAACAGTTTGGCCTGGATGCCGAAGTCGAGCGCTGAGAGAAGATCGATCCCCATGTGAAGAATGGGGAGCTCAAGGATAGGTCTGTTTTGAAAGAAGATCCCCTGACCGAAGATACCAACTTCCCATTGTTTGATTTAATGGAGAAGCCAGTCAATGAGATAGTTGAGGATCGGGAAAAGAGGCTAGAGAAGCTTAGGGCCTAGACCGATGAGAAGGACAAAGCAAAAAGACAAGTAGATTAGGACTTAGCATTTTGACTAGTCCGTTTGGTACTTTGTCAATTTGTAGTTTTCTTTGTGGTTTAATGACAAGCTTCTTTTTAAATATTCATCGTTAACCTTGAAATAATCTCAATATGATTAATGAATAAGACAAACCTCAGGCCCGATAAGAAGTGTGAGGTCCCCTCGGGGGTGCGAGAGAGAGGGCACCTTAGGCGAATCCCTACATCGGCTATAGACGGGGAACGATCGTATGTTAAGTATAATGATTCGTCTCCCATTGCACGAGGCCTTTTCCCTAGCAAAGTGGCAAGCGGAACGTTAGAACTGGAAAGTTAAGCGTGCTCACCCCGGAGCAATTCAGGGATGGGTGACCCACTGGGAAGTGTGGGTGCTAGGGAAAAAGTAAAGCCGTGAGGACTAGGTGGGTGTCATTAGGGTCAGCCTAGTCCAAAGCGGACAATATCGTGCAAGCGGAAAGGCGGGTCGTTACATTTGGTATCAGAGCCAAATGTAACGAAGTTCACGTAGAAGAGTCCACGTAGGACCTAGTTGTTTTGTTTAAGAAAAAAAAAAAAAAAAAAAAAAAAAAAAAAGTCCACGTAGAAGAGTCCACGAAACCCGTAGGAGGACAACCGACCATAGGAGGGGATGTGAATAGAATGTAACAGATGACATGAGTAGACATAGACATAAACATAACGAAAGTTTAATGTAGGAATGGCGCCTAGAACGAGAGCTCATGGAAACCGAGAAGAGGATAGCAACGCATCAGAACAGGCGCCGGCGACAGAGACTCCGGTTACAAATTCCGCGACGCCTCTCACATTTAGTCAGGAAAGCTCAGGGACCTGTTTCAGACCATGGCAAGTTCCCTAGTTAGCGCAATGAGACAGGGACAGGCGGAGGGGGGAAACTCCGCGCAAATGGAACTAGGGGCAAGACCCGAAAAGAGTAGGATGTACTACAATGAGGCCTTAAAGAAGGCTGGGATGAACAGCTTCACGGGGGATAAGATGGGAGATGCGGAAGCGTGGATTATCCGCCTTAAGGAGAAGTTCGAACTGATCGAAGCCCCAGAGGAGCTTAGGGCAGGATTGGCCCCACTATGGTTCGATGGTAGTACCGCCCGATGGTGGGGGAGTGTCTCGGCCGCATTACTGAAGGATGGGCCTATCTCTTGGGCAAAGTTTAAAAACGCGTTCTTGGACTACTACGTGCCGAAAGGACTTAAGAAAGATAAGAGGGCTGAATTTGACAGACTGACTCAGGGAAACCGCCCCGTTATGGAATACATGCAAGAATTCATTGAGCTAGGCAGGTACGCCCCCGAGATCATGGGGAGTGAACAGGAAAAGATGCACCGCTTCACGGAAGGNTAGACATAGACATAACGAAAGTTTAATGTAGGAATGGCGCCTAGAACGAGAGCTCATGGAAACCGAGAAGAGGATAGCAACGCATCAGAACAGGCGCCGGCGACAGAGACTCCGGTTGCAAATTCCGCGACGCCTCTCACATTTAGTCAGGAAAGCCTCAGGGACCTGTTTCAGACCATGGCAAGTTCCCTAGTTAGCGCAATGAGACAGGGACAGGCGGAGGGGGGAAACTCCGCGCAAATGGAACTAGGGGCAAGACCCGAAAAGAGTAGGATGTACTACAATGAGGCCTTAAAGAAGGCTGGGATGAACAGCTTCACGGGGGATAAGATGGGAGATGCGGAAGCGTGGATTATCCGCCTTGAGGAGAAGTTCGAACTGATCGAAGCCCCTGAGGAGCTTAGGGCAGGATTGGCCCCACTATGGTTCGATGGTAGTACCGGCCGATGGTGGGGGAGTGTCTCGGCCGCATTACTGAAGGATGGGCCTATCTCTTGGGCAAAGTTTAAAAACGCGTTCTTGGACTACTACGTGCCGAAAGGACTTAAGAAAGATAAGAGGGCTGAATTGGACAGACTGACTCAGGGAAACCGCCCCGTTATGGAATACATGCAAGAATTCATTGAGCTAGGGAGGTACGCCCCCGAGATCATGGGGAGTGAACAGGAAAAGATGCACCGCTTCACGGAAGGGCTGAATGAGAAAGTGAAACTGACGATGTATGGCCGCGACGACGAAGAATTTTCTGGTTTGGTGGCGGCGGCAGTCCGAGTTGACGGAGGGTTACGGAGAATGGATAAGGAACGCACTAGGAACCCTACATAGAACGAAGTTCAAGGACGGGGGGAATGGAAGGGAAAGACCACTGCAGAGGGTTTCGGAGCGACACCAGGACTACAGATCAGGCCTGTGTGCACCAAATGCGGGCGGAACCATTTCGGAGAATGTCGCGCAGGAACTAACAGTTGCTTCAAGTGTGGCCAGGAGGGACATTTTGCCAAGGACTGTCCAAAGAGAAGAAGGATCGAAACCGGGGTAACCGAGAACAGAGTGAGGGAAAGAATAACTGGAAATGCTCGAGTGTTTGCTGTGAACAAGGAACAGGCCTCGGAGGCTGAGGACGTCGTCGCAGGTACACTACTTATTAACGGCTTTACAGCTTTCGTATTATTTGACTGTGGGGCGACACACTCGTTTGTGTCGGAGAAGTTAGCAAAACGGTTTGGGGTAACGGGAAGTAACGCTAAAATAAAAGTAAAAACACCGGGATCCGAAGCCATGGAGGCAAATAGAATCTACAAAGGTTGCACGGTAGAAGTGGACACAGTGCGAACAGAGGCAGATTTGATTGAGTTAGGGGATATGGGATTCGATGCCATACTAGGAATGGATTGGTTATCTAAGTACGATGCGCAAGTGAGATGTCGGGAACGTACAATCACGTTTAGTACGCCCCGGGAGGGGAGAAAGGACATGGTAGGACAATCGATTACGAGTGAGAATGAGGAATATATGGATCAATCGAACTGGCTAGCATTTGTCACGACGGAGAAGGAAGAGACACCGTTGGAGTCCGTTCGAGTAGTTTGTGAATACGGCGATGTATTTCCCGACGAGCTGCCGGGACAACCGCCTCAGAGAGAAGTAGAGATGGGAATAGAACTACTCCTTGGAACGCAACCGATTTCTAAGGCCCCATACCGAATGGCACCCCGAGAAATGCAAGAAATGAAACAACAGATTGAGTCGCTATTGGAAAAAGATTTCTAAGGCCAAGCAATTCCCCTTGGGGAGCACCAGTATTGTTTGTTAGAAAGAAAAGCGGCGAGTTAAGATTGTGCTACGATTACAGAGAATTAAACAAGGTCACGATAAAGAATAAGTACCCGTTGCCTAGGATCGACGACTTGTTTGATCAGTTACAAGGTGCAAAGGTATTCTCAAAATTAGACCTGAGGTCAGGGTACCATCAAGTTCGAGTAAGAGAAGGAGACATACCGAAGAGAGCCATTCGAACGAGGTACGGCCATTACGAATGCACGGTGGTACCGTTTGGATTAACTAATGCCCCAGCAATTTTCATGGATTTGATGAATCGGGTGTTTCGTCAATACCTAGACAAGTTTGTGGTGGTGTTCATTGACGACATCCTAGTTTACTCTTGCAACCAGGAAGAACACGAGCAACATTTGAGAATAGTGTTACAGACTCTCAGACAAGAGAAGNCGTCGAGTCATCCAACAGCTAACGATTGGCTTGGGCGGGACATGCACCGAGCATGTAATCTCGGCAACAGTAAAGTTAATGAATGACGGGAATGATAAGGGTAAAAGAAGAGGGAAATAAGGAAAACGGTTAAGTGGAATGATTCACGTGTGCGTGTACGGTTTAATTAAGAAGTGAAAAGATCATGTGTAGTGTGTGTGAAGTTTCCTTTAATAGATTGTGACCGCTTTACAGATTTTGTAGGTGACGTAGACGAGATATGATAGGGGCAGGGAAAGGAGGTCGTCGGTTGTCCGGTGATAGAGTTCGGTCCTTTGGATAATACTCTAAATTATGTTGTCGTACTTTCATGTTTCGAACTATGTTTTAAGTCTACATTCGAATATTTCCGTTTTAATTATCATGTTTTAACAAAACAACTAGGCCCAAATTAGGGTCGTTACAAATGGTATCAGAGCGTAACATCGTTACTAAACCGGTAACGGTGCGATCCTACGTAGAAGAGCCTAGGAAAACTCGTAGGAGGACAACCGACCATAGGAAGGGATGGGCATAGAATGTAATGGATGACATGAATAGGAGTAAGATATAACGAAAGTTTAATGTAGGAATGGCGCCTAGAACGAGAGCGTATGGAAACCGAGAAGAGGATAGCAACACATCAGAACAGTCACCGGCGACAGAGACTCCGGTTGCGGATCCATCGACGCCTCTCAAGTTTAGTCAGGAAAGCCTCAGGGACCTGTTTCAGACCATGGCAAGTTCCCTAGTTAGCGCAATGAGACATGGACAGGCGGAGAGGGGAAACTCCGTGCAAATGGAACCAGGGGCAAGGCCCGAAAAGGGTAGGATGTACTACAACGAGGCATTAAAGAAGGCTGGGATGAACAACTTCACCGGGGATAAGATGGGAGATGCGGAAGCGTGGATTATCCGCCTTGAGGAGAAGTTCGAACTGATCGAAGCCCCAGAGGAGCTTAGGGCAGGATTGGCCCCACTATGGTTCGATGGTAGTACCTATGGTGGGGGAGTGTGTCGGCCGCATTACTGAAGGATGGGCCTATCTCTTGGGCAAAGTTTTAGAATGCGTTCTTGGACTACTACGTGCCGAAAGGACTTAAGAAAGATAAGAGGGCCGAATTTGACAGATTGACTCAGGGAAACCGCCCCGTTATGGAATACATGCAAGAATTCATTGAGCTAGGCAGGTACGCCCCCGAGATCATGGAGAGTGAATAGGAAAAGATGCACCGCTTCACGGAAGGGCTGAATGAGAAAGTGAAACTGACGATGTATGGCCGCGACGACGAAGAATTTTCTAGTTTGGTGGCGGCGGCAGTCCGAGTTGACGGAGGGTTACGGAGAATGGATAAGGAACGCACTAGGAACCCTACAAAGAACGAAGTTCAAGGACGGGGGGAATGGAAGGGAAAGACCACTGCAGAGGGTTTCGGAGCCACACCAGGACTACAGATCAGGCCTGCATGCACCAAATGCGGGAGGAACCATTTTGGAGAATGTCGCGCAGGAACTAACAGTTGTTTCAAGTGTGGCCAGGAAGGACATTTTGCCATGGACTGTCCAAAGAGAAGAAGGATCGAAACCGGGGTAACCGAGAACAGAGTGAGGGAAAGAATTACTGGAAACGCTCGAGTGTTTGCTGTGAACAAGGAACAGGCCTCGGAGGCTGAGGACGCCGTCGCAGGTACACTACTTATTAACGGCTTTACAGCTTTCGTATTATTTGACTGTGGGGCGACACACTCGTTTGTGTCGGAGAAGTTAGCAAAACGGTTTGGGGTAACGGGAAGTAACGCTAAAATAAAAGTAAAAACACCGGGATCCGAAGCCATGGAGGCAAATAGAATCTACAAAGGTTGCACGGTAGAAGTGGACACAGTGCGAACAGAGGCAGATTTGATTGAGTTAGGGGATATGGGATTCGATGCCATACTAGGAATGGATTGGTTATCTAAGTACGATGCGCAAGTGAGATGTCGGGAACGTACGATCAAGTTTAGTACGCCCCGGGAAGGGAGAAAGGACATGGTAGGAGAATCTATTACGAGTGAGAATGAGGAATATATGGATCGATCAAACTGGCTAGCATTTATCACGACGGAGAAGGAAGAGACACCGTTGGAGTCCGTTCCAGTAATTTGTGAATACAGCGATGTATTTCCCGATGAGCTGCCGGGACAACCGCCTCAGAGAGAAGTAGAGATGGGAATAGAACTACTCCCTGGAACGCAACCGATTTCTAAGGCCCCATACCGAATGACACCCCGAGAAATGCAAGAACTGAAACAACATATTGAGTCGCTATTGGAAAAAGGATTTCTAAGGCCAAGCAATTCCCCCTTGGGGAGCACCAGTATTGTTTGTTAGAAAGAAAAGCGGCGAGTTAAGATTGTGCTACGATTACAGAGAATTAAACAAGGTCACGATAAAGAATAAGTACCCGTTGCCTAGGATCGACGACTTGTTTGATCAGTTACAAGGTGCAAAGGTATTCTCAAAATTAGACCTGAGGTCAGGGTACCATCAAGTTCGAGTAAGAGAAGGAGACATACCGAAGACAGCCATTCGAACGAGGTACGGCCATTACGAATGCACGGTGGTACTGTTTGGATTAACTAATGCCCCAGCAATTTTCATGGATTTGATGAATCGGGTGTTTCGTCAATACCTAGACAAGTTTGTGGTGGTGTTCATTGACGACATCCTAGTTTACTCTTGCAACCAAGAAGAACACGAGCAACATTTGAAAATAGTGTTACAGACTCTCAGACAAGAGAAGTTATATGCCAAATACAGCAAGTGTGAATTCTGGATAGACAGCATAGCTTTCCTAGGCCACGTCATATCAGCAGGGGGGGTGACAGTAGACCCAACAAAGATAGAAACAGTTACGAATTGGCCAAGGCCGACAAATGCTCGGGAAGTAAGGAGTTTCTTAGGTTTAGCCGGGTACTACCGGAAATTCATCGAAGGGTTCGCAAGGATTGCTAAACCGTTGACAAATTTGACCCGAAAGGAAACGAGGTATACGTGGGATGAGAAATGCGAAGAAAGTTTTGAAGGTATACGTGGGATGAGAAATGCGAAGAAAGTTTTGAATGTCTCAAGGCGAAACTGATATCTGCTCCAATACTAGTATTACCCACAGCAGGGCAGGATTTCACGGTATACAGCGACGCTTCGAAAGAAGGACTCGGGTGTGTACTGTTGCAAGGGGGGGAAGTTATAGCATATGCATCACGTCAGTTGAAGATACATGAGTTAAATTACCCGACACATGATTTGGAATTAGCCGCGGTAGTATTCGCACTCAAGATTTGGAGACATTACTTGTACGGGGTGAAATGCGAGATTTTCACCGACCACAAGAGTTTGAAGTACCTATTCACCCAGAAGGAACTTAATATGAGACAACGGAGATGGTTGGAACTGATAAAAGATTATGATCTAGACATCCAATATCACCCCGGAAAGGCAAACCAGGTAGCCGATGCATTGAGCAGAAAGACTCATGGCGCGCTAGCCAACACGTTCATTAAGGAAATGGAGAGCCTGCAACTGGAAATGGTAGAATCGACCACAGTCATGTTAGGGATGATTAACGCGAAGCCAGGGATACTGGAGGAGGTACTAGAAGCACAGATATCGGACCCTGAGAAACCAGTGACGCGAAAAGGGGGGACAGAACCGATAAATGTGAAATAAGCAAAGGAAGCGACGGGCTAATCCGAATGAATGAACGTATATGGGTACCAAACAGGCCAGAGTTAAGAAAGAAGATTATGACGGAAGCACACAGTTCAGCATTCTCAGTTCACCCAGGAAGTACTAAGATGTATCGAGACCTAAAGACGCACTGGTGGTGGAATGGAATGAAAAACGAGATTGCCAACTTTGTGGCCAAATGCGAAAACTGCCAACGAGTTAAGGCCGAACACCAACGCCCGGGGGGCGAACTACAACCCTTAGAAATTCCAGAATGGAAATGGGATAGCATCGGCATGGATTTTGTGGTAGGACCACCCAAGAGCCCACGGAGAACGACGCAATATGGGTAGTGGTTGACCGTCTTACGAAGGCGGCTCACTTTTTAGCAGTCAAGACAACGTACGGAGTGGACAGGCTAGCCCGAATATATGTGGATAACATAGTCAGATTACATGGAGTTCCAGTAAATATCGTGTCAGACAGGGACCCGAGATTCACGTCTAGATTTTGGCAGAGTTTACAGAAATCGCTCGGAACTCAATTATGCATGAGCACAGCCTATCATCCACAGACGGATGGTCAGACCGAGAGAACCAACCAGATTATGGAGGATATGTTACGAGCATGTGTATTGGAATTTAAGGGAGGTTGGGAGGATTTCCTACCGCTAGTGGAGTTTGCGTACAATAACAGCTTTCAGAGCAGCATTGGTATGGCGCCATATGAGGCGTTGTACGGGAGGAAGTGCCGTACACCGCTATGTTGGGATGAGGTTGGAGAGAAAACGACCACGGGGACAGAATTAGTGGAAGTCACTGTTGAAAGGGTAGCCGTGGGAAGGAAAGAACATGAAGGCGGCACAAGACCGATACAAAAGCTGGGCAGACACAAGAAGGAGACCTTTAGAGCTAAAAGTTTGGGATCACGCGTACCTAAAGGTATCACCTATGAAGGGGGTGCTAAGGACCACAAGGACAGGGAAACTGAGCCCCCGGTATATCGGACCATATTAGGTGGAACGAAGGATCGGAAACCTAGCATATCAGCTGAAGCTTCCGGAGGAAATGGGGGGGATACACAACGTGTTCCATGTATCTCAACTGAGGAGAAAAGTGACTGAAGGGATCCAAGAATGTGTGGGGGAACCCATAGAGATAACCCCGGAACTAACGTACGAGGAAGTCCCAGTAAAGATCCTAGGCAGAGAGGAAAGAAGGCTCAGAAACAAACAAATCCCCATGGTAAATGTACAATGGTCCAATCAAGGAGAAAGGGAAGCTACATGGGAAACGGAACGCGAAATTAGACAGAGAGTGCCGGAGTTAATGGAAGATTGGTACGCACGAGTTTCGGGACGAAACTCAAAATGAGTGGGGAAGGATGTAATAGCCGAGAAAAAGGTATGTCGAAACAAATAGTAGGGAATGTAACGGTAAAGTCTAGACGATAGATAATGAGAGATACGGGAACGAAAGAACGTAAAAGGGAACGAAGAATAGAAAAGTAAAGAAAAAGATAAAGGAGGGGTCAAAAGTAAAGGAAGGAGGGGTCAAAGTGTGAATTAGAAAAGTTAGGATGTCTATAAATAGGAGTGAGGAGGCCCAAAAATGGGTTAATCATCATTAAGACACGAAAATTCGAAAATCCCCACGAAGAAGGAAATTATCGCGGATTTCTGCAGGCAATTATTATCGCGGATTTTTCTGAGAAGTAAATTGTCGCGGAANATTCTGAATAACGCAAACTCTCCTCTTTTCAACTTTATTTTCTCGCCACATTCTTCAAGAAATATATAATTCCGAATAATCCATCTCGAGTTAATAAGAACATATGTGAAAGAGCCATACTCTGTGTAATAGCCGAGAAAAAGGTATGTCGAAACAAATAGTAGGAATGTAACGGTAAAGTCTAGACGATAGATAATGAGAGATACGGGAACGAAAGAACGTAAAAGGGAACGAAAAATAGAAAAGTAAAGAAAAAGATAAAGGAGGGGTCAAAAGTAAAGGAAGGAGGGGTCAAAGTGTGAATTAGAAAAGTTAGGATGTCTATAAATAGGAGTGAGGAGACCCAAAAATGGGTTAATCATCATTAAGACCCGAAAATCAGAAAATTCCCGCAAAGAAGGAAAATTATCGCGAATTTTGCCCATGCATGCATTTTATCACGAATTTTTGGATGAGCATATTATCGCGGATTTTCGTTGAAGAGTGAATTGTCGCGGAAATCTGGACAGTGCAATATTATCGCGAAAAACGTTACAAGTGAAAATTGTCGCGGAAATCGGACGAAAGGAGAAATTATCGCGAAAAACGTGACAAGTGCAATATTATCGCGGAAATCGGACCAGAGGTGAAATTATCGCGGATTCGTGATTTCAGCATAGAATTGTCGCGAATTTCGAGGAAAAAGTGGAATTAAGTGTTTTCGTTACGGCTTGACGTCGGATCGGGAGAGGAAAAAGGACACGTGGGGTCTACGGTAATCACATGGTTAACAATAAGATAATAACGTCGGAATTCGAATAACTAAGACCTGTTACGAAATGCAGGGGAAGCACGGGAGGATTATAACAAGCTAAAGCGAACGGTAAGCGGAGTGAACACAATATAGGAAGGGAAGGTTCAGACTTAAGGAACGGGATTGGGTTAATAAAGAAGGAAGAAATGATACGAATGAACGAGATAAATAATAATAAGACTCGGGGTGAGGAAGGATGGACCGTCCGACCGAACCNAAGAAAAGCGGCGAGTTAAGATTGTGCTACGACTACAGAGAAATAAACAAGGTCACGATAAAGAAAAAGTACCAGTTGCCTAGGATCGACGACTTGTTTGATCAGTTACAAGGTGCAAAGGTATTCTCAAAATTAGACGTGAGGTCAGGGTACCATCAAGTTCGAGTAAGAGACGGAGACATACCGAAGACAGCCATTCGAACGAGGTACGGCCATTACGAATGCACGGTGGTACCGTTTGGATTAACTAATGCCCCAACAATTTTCATGGATTTGATGAATCGGGTGTTTCGTCAATACCTAGACAAGTTTGTGGTGGTGTTCATTGACGACATCCTAGTTTACTCTCGCAACCAGGAAGAACATGAGCAACATTTGAGAATAGTGTTACAGACTCTCAGACAAGAGAAGTTATATGTCAAATACAGCAAGTGTGAATTCTGGATGGACAACATAGCTTTCCTAGGCCACGTCATATCAGCAGGGGGGGTGACAGTAGACCCAACAAAGATAGAAACAGTTACGAATTGCCAAGGCCGACAAATGCTCGGGAAGTAAGGAGTTTCTTAGGTTTAGCCGGGTACTTCCAGAAATTCATCGAAGGGTTCGCAAGGATTGCCAAACCGTTGACAAATTTGACTCGAAAGGAAACGAGGTATACGTGGGATGAGAAATGCGAAGAAAGTTTTGATTGTCTCAAGGCGAAACTGACATCTGCTCCAATACTAGTATTACCCACACCAAGGCAGGATATCACGATATACAGCGACGCTTCGAAAGAAGGACTCGGGTGTGTACTGATGCAAGGGGGGAAAGTTATAGCATATGCATCATGGCAGTTGAAGATACATGAGTTAAACTACCCGACACATGATTTGGAATTAGCCGCGGTAGTATTCGCACTCAAGATTTGGAGACATTACTTGTACGGGGTGAAATGCGAGATTTTCACCGACCACAAGAGTTTGAAGTACCTATTCACCCAGAAGGAACTTAATATGAGACAACGGAGATGGTTGGAACTGATAAAAGATTATGATCTAGACATCCAATATCACCCCGGAAAGGCAAACCAGGTAGCCGATGCATTGAGCAGAAAGACTCATGGCGTGCTAGCCAACACGTTGATTAAGGAAATGGAGAGCCTGCAACTGGAAATGGTAGAATAGACCACAGTCATGTTAGGGATGATTACCGCGAAGCCAGGGATACTGGAGGAGGTACTAGAAGCACAGATATCGGACCCTGAGAAAACTGTGACGCGAAAAGGGGGGGACAGAACCGATAAATGGGAAATAAGCAAAGGAAGCGACGGGCTAATCTGAATGAATGAACGTATATGGGTACCAAACAGGCCAGAGTTAAGAAAGAAGATTATGACGGAAGCACACAGTTCAGCATTCTCAGTTCACCCAGGAAGTACTAAGATGTATCGAGACCTAAAGACGCACTGGTGGTGGAATGGAATGAAAAACGAGATTGCCAACTTTGTGGCAAAATGCGAAAACTGCCAACGAGTTAAGGCCGAACACCAACGCTCGGGGGGCGAACTACAACCCTTAGAAATTCCAGAATGGAAATGGGATAGCATCGGCATGGATTTTGTGGTAGGACTACCCAAGAGCCCACGGAAGAACGACGCAATATGGGTAGTGGTTGACCGTCTTACGAAGGCGGCTCACTTTTTAGCAGTCAAGACAACGTACGGAGTGGACAGGCTAGCCCGAATATATGTGGATAACATAGTCAGATTACATGGAGTTCCAGTAAATATCGTGTCAGACAGGGACCCGAGATTCACGTCTAGATTTTGGCAGAGTTTACAGAAATCGCTCGGAACTCAATTATGCATGAGCACAGCCTATCATCCACAGACGGATGGTCAGACCGAGAGAACCAACCAGATTATGGAGGATATGTTACGAGCATGTGTATTGGAATTTAAGGGAGGTTGGGAGGATTTCCTACCGCTAGTGGAGTTTGCGTACAATAACAGCTTTCAGAGCAGCATTGGTATGGCGCCATATGAGGCATTGTACGGGAGGAAGTGTCGTACACCGCTATGTTGGGATGAGGTGGGAGAGAGAACGACCACGGGAACGGAATTAGTGGAAGTCACCATTGAAAAGGTAGCCGTAGTGCGAAAGAACATTAAGGCGGCACAGGACCGATATAAAAGTTGGGCAGACACAAAAAGGAGACCCTTAGAGTTAAAAGTAGGAGATCACGCATACCTAAAAGTATCTCCTATGAAGGGGGTGCTAAGGACCACAAGGACAGGGAAACTGAGCCCCCGGTATATCGGACCATATGAGGTGGAACGAAGGATCGGAAACCTAGCATATCAGCTGAAGCTTCCGGAGGAAATGGGNGGACTTCCTCGTACGTTAGTTCCGGGGTTATCTCTATGGGTTCCCCCACACATTCTTGGATCCCTTCAGTCACCCTCCTCCTTAGTTGGGATACATGGAACACGTTGTGTATCCCCCCCATTTCCTCCGGAAGCTTCAGCTGATATGCTAGGTTTCCGATCCTTCGTTCCACCTCATATGGTCCGATATACCGGGGGCTCAGCTTCCCTGTCCTTGTGGTCCTTAGCACCCCTTTCATAGGTGATACCTTTAGGTATGCGTGATCCCCAACTTTTGGCTCTAAAGGTCTCCTTCTTGTATCTGCCCAACTTTTGTATCGGTCTTGTGCCGCCTTCATGTTCTTTCGTACCACGGCTACCTTTTCAACAGTGACTTCCACTAATTCTGTCCCCGTGGTCGTTCTCTCTCCCACCTCATCCCAACATAGCGGTGTACGACACTTCCTCCCGTACAACGCCTCATATGGCGCCATACCAATGCTGCTCTGAAAGTTGTTATTGTACGCAAACTCCACTAGCGGTAGGAAATCTTCGCAACCTCCCTTAAATTCCAATACACATGCTCGTAACATATCCTCCATAATCTGGTTGGTTCTCTCGGTCTGACCATCCGTCTGTGGATGATAGGCTGTGCTCATGCATAACTGAGTTCCGAGCGATTTCTGTAAACTCTGCCAAAATCTAGACGTGAATCCCGGGTCCCTGTCCGACACGATATTTACTGGAACTCCATGTAATCTGACTATGTTATCTACATATATTCTGGCTAGCCTGTCCACTCCGTACGTTGTCTTGACTGCTAAAAAGTGAGCCGCCTTCGTAAGACGGTCTACCACTACCCATATTGCGTCGTTCTTCCGTGGGCTCTTGGGTAGTCCTACCACAAAGTCCATGCCGATGCTATCCCATTTCCATTCTGGAATTTCTAAGGGTTGTAGTTCGCCCCCCGGGCGTTGGTGTTCGGCCTAAACTCGTTGGCAGTTTTCGCATTTGGCCACAAAGTTGGCAATCTCGTTTTTCATTCCATTCCACCACCAGTGCGTCTTTAGGTCTCGATACATCTTAGTACTTCCTGGGTGAACTGAGAATGCTGAACTGTGTGCTTCCGTCATAATCTTCTTTCTTAACTCTGGCCTGTTTGGTACCCATATACGTTCATTCATTCGGATTAGCTCGTCGCTTCCTTTGCTTATTTCCCATTTATCGGTTCTGTCCCCCCCCATTTCGTGTCACGGGTTTCTCAGGGTCCGATATTTGTGCTTCTAGTACCTCCTCCAGTATCCCCTGCTTCGCGGTAATCGTCCCTAACATGACTGTGGTCGATTCTACCATTTCCAGTTGCAGGCTCTCCATTTCCCTAATCAACGTGTTGGCTAGCGCGCCATGAGTCTTTCTGCTCAATGCATCGGCTACCTGGTTTGCCTTTCCGGGGTGATATTGGTTGTCCAGATCATAATCTTTTATCAGTTCCAACCATCTCCGTTGTCTCATATTAAGTTCCTTCTGGGTGAATAGGTACTTCAAACTCTTGTGGTCGGTGAAAATCTCTCATTTCACCCCGTACAAGTAATGTCTCCAAATCTTGAGTGCGAATACTACCGCGGCTAATTCCAAATCATGTGTCGGGTAATTTAACTCATATATCTTCAACTGACGTGATGCATATGCTATAACTTTCCCCCCTTGCATCAGTACACACCCGAGTCCTTCTTTCGAAGTGTCGCTGTATACCTTGAAATCCTGCCCTGCTGTGGGTAATACTAGTATTGGAGCAGATGTCAGTTTCGCCTTGAGACATTCAAAACTTTCTTCGCATTTGTCATCCCACGTATACCTCGTTTCTTTTCAGGTCAAATTTGTCAACGGTTTAGCAATCCTTGCGAACCCTTCGATGAATTTCCGGTAGTACACGGCTAAACCTAAGAAACTCCTTACATCCCGAGCATTTGTCGGCCTTGGCCAATTCGTAACTGTTTCTATCTTTGTTGGGTCTACTGTCACCCCCCTGCTGATATGACGTGGCCTAGGAAAGCTATGCTGTCCATCCAGAATTCACACTTGCTGTATTTGGCATATAACTTCTCTTGTCTGTGAGTCTGTAACACTAATCTCAAATGTGGCTCGTGTTCTTCCTGGTTGCGAGAGTAAACTAGGANGTTATAATCTTTCCGTGCTTCCCTGCATTTCGTAACAGGTCTTAGTTATTCGAATTCTGACGTTATTATCTTATTGTTAACTATGTGATTACCATAGACCCTACGTGCCCTTTTCCTCCCACGATCCGACTTTGAGCCGAAACGAAAACACTCGAACTTGGTATTTCCGTGATAATTCACTTCTGCCTTGAAATCCGCGACAATTCTACACTGGGACCGAAATCCGCGACAATTCTACACTGGGGATGAAATCCGCGACAATTTCATGCTCTGCACAAATCCGTGATTATTTATGCTATAACTGGAAATCCGCGACAATTTTACACTTCGTAAATTTCCGCGACAATGTTGTTCATCCTTATTTCCGCGACAATACTTGACAGTCCGAAAATCCGCGATAATTTTCCACACGTAAAAACCCGCGACAATTTTGCACTACCAAATTTTAGCGATAATTTTCCTTCTTTGCGGCAATTTTCGAATTTTCGTGTCTTAATGATAATTAACTCGTTTTTGGGCCTCCTCACCCTATTTATAGACATCCTAACTTTTCTAATTCACACTTTAACCCCTCATTCCTTTGCTATGTGACCCCTCCTTTATCTTTTTCTTTACTTTTCTATTTTTCGTTTCCTTTTACGTTCTTTCGTTCCCGTATCCCTCGTTATTCCCTGTCTAGACTTTACCGCTACACTCCCTTCGATTTGCTACATCATACCTTTTTCCAGGCTATTACATGAACCAATTTGTAGATACTTACGCCACCAATGGGAACCATTTGTGCAGGTATCTAGAAAAGCTCAAAGAGGCGGCAAAGAATCTTAAGATATTCACGCTTACATATATCCCAAGGGAGGAAAACACGCGTGCAGACGGTCTTGCAAAGGCGGCGACGGTTTTAGAACTCTCGGATGAGTCAAAGATAACAACAATGATCCACTACCAGCCCTCTGTCAGTCCTGTGGAGAAACAGACAGCCGAGGTGGCTAATTTGGAACTTTCGAATGAGACATGGTTTTTATTGGATGCCATAACTGACGAGCCATCTTGGAAGGATGCTATTGTAAATTATCTAATCAAGAGAGAATTGCCCACCGACGAAGGCGAGGCCCCGAAGAACTATGCAAAGAGCTACAAATTGTGTCTATGTAGATGATAAGCTGTATAAGAAGAATTTCGGAGACCCATATCTTCGATGTTTGTCCCCAGTACAGGCAAAGGCCGTTATAGAAGAAGTTCACGCTGGGGACTGTGGTGATCATTCAGCAGGTCNCATGCCCTTCCTTTGGCGAATCGTGTACTAGGCACGATGCCGGGTTCGGTCGGACGGTCCATCCATCCTCACCCCGAGTCTTATTATCATTTATCTCGTTCATTCGTATCATTTCTTCCTTCTTTATTAACCCAATCCCATTCCTTAAGTCTGAACCTTCCCTTACTATATTTTGTTCACTCCGCTTACCGTTCGCTTTAGCTTGTTATAATCCTCCCGTGCTTCCCCTGCATTTCGTAACAGGTCTTAGTTATTCGAATTCCGACGTTATTATCTTATTGTTAACCATGTGATTACCGTAGACCCCACGTGTCCTTTTCCTCTCCCGATCCGACGTCGAGACGTAACGAAAACCACTTAATTCCACTTTTTCCTCGAAATTCGTGACAATTCTATGCTGAAATCACAAATCCGCGATAATTTCACCTTTGGTCCGATTTCCCCGATAATATTGCACTTGTCACGTTTTTCGCGATAATTTCTCCTTTAGTCCGATTTCCGCGACAATTTTCACTTGTAACGTTTTTCGCGATAATATTGCACTGTCCAGATTTCCGCGACAATTCACTCTTCAACGAAAATCCGCGATAATATGCTCATCCAAAAATTCGCGATAAAATGCATGCATGGGCAAAATTCGCAATAATTTCCTTCTTTGCGGTTATTTTCGGATTTTCGAGTCTTAATGATGATTAACTCGTTTTTGGGCCTCCTCACCCCTATTTATAGACATCCTAACTTTTCTAATTCACACTTTGGCCCCTCCTTTTTTTGCTTTTGACCCCTCTTTTATCTTTTTCTTTACTTTTCTTTACCTTTCTATTTTTCGTTCCCTTTACGTTCTTTCGTTCCCGTATCTCTCATTATCTCTCGTCTAGACTTTACCGCTACATTCCCTACTATTTGTTTCGTCGTACCTTTTTTCTCGGCTATTACAGTTATGATATCCGATGCTTCCCTACAATTCGTAACATATTTTAGTACTTCATTATTATTGACGTTATCATCTTATTGTTGACTGTTTGGTTACCGTAGACCCTTCGTATCTCTCTCCTTCACGATCCGACGTTGAAATGCGACGAAACACCCTAATTGTGTATTTCCGCGATAAAATCCTTTTGTTCCTCAAATCCGCGATAAAAATACTCTAACCCTGAAATCCGCGACAAAACAACACGTAATTCAGTTTCCGTGACAATTCACCAAGCTCTGAAAATCCGCGACAATTTTCCTCTTCGAAAAATCCGCGACAATTTTCCTCCTTGAAATTTTCCGCGATAATGTTCAACTTGGAGTTTTCCGCGACAAAGTTCTTACCCAAAATTTTCCGCGATAAAAAGCACTCATCATGAAATTTCCGCGATAATTTGATGTTTTGGCGCTTTTTCCGTACGTTTTTGCGGTTTAGTGATAAATGACTTGGTTTTTTGGGCTTTTTAACCCCTATTTATAGATGTTTTAACTTCCCTAATTCACATTTTGACCCCTCATTCTTTTCATTTTTCCCCCTCCTTTTTCTCATGCTTTTCATTTAAATCTTTTCGTTTCCTTTTACTTTCTTTCGTTCCCGTATCCCTCATTATTTCTCCTCTAGACTTTATCACTATATTTCCTACTATCGTCCCGACATACATTTTTCTCAGTTATTACATCATTCCCCACTCATTTTGAGTTTCGTCCCGAAACTCGTGCGTACCAATCTTCCATTAACTCCGGCGCTCTCTGTCTAATTTCTCGTTCCGTTTCCCATGTAGCTTCCCTCTCTCCTTGATTGGACCATTGTACTTTCACCATGGGGATTTGTTTGTTTCTGAGCCTTCTTTCCTCTCTGCCTAGGATCTTTACTGGGACTTCCTCGTACGTTAGTTCCGGGGTTATCTCTATGGGTTCCCCCACGCATTCTTGAATCCCTTCAGTCACCCTCCTCCTCAGTTGGGATACATGGAACACGTTGTGTATCCCTCCCATTTCCTCTGGTAGCTTCAGCTGATATGCTAGGTTTCCGATCCTTCGTTCCACCTCATATGGTCCGATATACCGGGGGCTCAGCTTCCCTGTCCTTGTGGTCCTTAGCACCCCCTTCATAGGTGATACCTTTAGGTATGCGTGATCCCCAACTTTTAGCTCTAAAGGTCTCCTTCTTGTGTCTGCCCAACTTTTGTATCGGTCTTGTGCCGCCTTCATGTTCTTTCGTGGGCTCTTGGGTAGTCCTACCACAAAGTCCATGCCGATGCTATCCCATTTCCATTCTGGAATTTATAAGGGTTGTAGTTCGCCCCTCGGGCGTTGGTGTTCGGCCTTAACTCGTTGGCAGTTTTCGCATTTGGCCACAAAGTTGGCAATCTCGTTTTTCATTCCATTTCACCACCAGTGCGTCTTTAGGTCTCGATACATCTTAGTACTTCCTGGGTGAACTGAGAATGCGGAAATGTGTGCTTCCGTCATAATCTTCTTTCTTAACTCTGGTCTGTTTGGTACCCATATACGTTCATTCATTCGGATTAGCCCGTCGCTTCCTTTGCTTATTTACAATTTATCGGTTCTGTCCCCCCCTTTTCGCGTCACGGGTTTCTCAGGGTCCGATATATGTGCTTCTAGTACCTCCTCCAGTATCCCCGGCTTCGCGGTAATCGTCCCTAACATGACTGTGGTCGATTCTACCATTTCCAGTTGCAGGCTCTCCATTTCCCTAATCAACGTGTTGGCTAGCGCGCCATGAGTCTTTCTGCTCAATGCATCGGCTACCTGGTTTGCCTTTCCGGGGTGATATTGGATGTCCAGATCATAATCTTTTATCAGTTCCAACCATCTCCGTTGTCTCATATTAAGTTCCTTTTGGGTGAATAGGTACTTCAAACTCTTGTGGTCGGTGAAAATCTCGCATTTCACCTTGTACAAGTAATGTCTCCAAATCTTGAGTGCGAATACTACCGCGGCTAATTCCAAATCATGTGTCGGGTAGTTTAACTCATGTATCTTCAACTGACGTGATGCATATGCTATAACTTTCCCCCCTTGCATCAGTACACACCCGAGTCCTTCTTTCGAAGCGTCGCTGTATACCGTGAAATCCTGCCCTGGTGTGGGTAATACCAGTATTGGAGCAGATGTCAGTTTCGCCTTGAGACATTCAAAACTTTCTTCGCATTTCTCATCCCACGTATACCTCGTTTCCTTTCGGGTCAAATTTGTCAACGGTTTAGCAATCCTTGCGAACCCTTCGATGAATTTCCGGTAGTACCCGGCTAAACCTAAGAAACTCCTTACCTCCCGAGCATTTGTCGGCCTTGGCCAATTGGTAACTGTTTCTATCTTTGTTGGGTCTACTGTCACCCCCCCTGCTGATATGACATGGCCTAGGAAAGCTATGCTGTCCATCCAGAATTCACATTTGCTGTATTTGGCATATAACATCTCTTGTCTGAGAGTCTGTAACACTGTGTCCATCCAGAATTCACACAAGTCCACGTAGAAGAGTCCACGAAACCCGTAGGAGGAGAACCGACCATAGGAAGGGATGGGTATAGAATGTAACAGATGACATGAGTAGACATAGACATAACGAAAGTTTAATGTAGGAATGGCGCCTAGAACGAGAGCTCATGGAAACCGAGAAGAGGATAGCAACGCATCAGAACAGGCACCGGCGACAGAGACTCCGGTTGCGAATTCAGCGACGCCTCTCACGTTTAGTCAGGAAAGCCTCAGGGACCTGTTTCAGACCATGGCAAGTTCCCTAGTTAGCGCAATAAGACAGGGACAGGCGGAGGGGGGAAACTCCGTGCAAATGGAACTAGGGGCAAGGCCCGAAAAGGGTAGGATGTACTACAATGAGGCATTAAAGAAGGCTGGGATGAACAGCTTCACGGGGGATAAGATGGGAGATGCGGAAGCATGGATTATCCGCCTTGAGGAGAAGTTCGAACTGATCGAAGCCCCAGAGGAGCTTAGGGCAGGATTGGCCCCACTATGGTTCGATGGTAGTACCGCCCGATGGTGGGGGAGTGTATCGCCCGAGGGCAGGTAAGTCGAAACAAATAGTAGGGAATGTAACGGTAAAGTCTAGACGAGAGATAATGAGAGATACGGGAACGAAAGAATGTAAAAGGGAACGAAGAATAGAAAAGTAAAGAAAAAGATAAAAGAGGGGTCAAAAGTAAAGGAACGAGGGGTCAAAGTGTGAATTAGAAAAGTTAGGATGTCTATAAATAGGGGTGAGGAGGCCCAAAAACGAGCA
The DNA here is from genome assembly GCA_009725065.1 of Utricularia reniformis. NCBI lineage: Eukaryota > Viridiplantae > Streptophyta > Magnoliopsida > Lamiales > Lentibulariaceae > Utricularia > Utricularia reniformis. The sequence continues at coordinate 487,811 of RWGZ01000110.1, forward strand.
AATCATTATTAAGACCCGAAAATTCGAAAGCTCCCGCGAAGAAGGAAGTTATCGCGAAAATCTCCAACGCATAAAATTATCGCGAAAAAGTGAAGGCAAGAATTGTCGCGAAAATTTTGAAGAAGGAAAATTATCGCGAAAATCTCCAAGGCACAAAATTATCGCCAAAAAGTTGAAGGCAAGAATTGTCGCGAAAATTTTGAAGAACAAAAATTGCCGCGAAAATTTACGAAGGCAAAAATTGTCGCGAAAATTCACGAAGATTAAATTGTCGCGGATTTCCAGTAAGACATAAATTATCGCGGATTTCACCCCAGTGCAATATTGTCGCGAATTTTAATCCCAGGGCATTATTATCGCGAATTTCAGGGCAGAAGTAGAATTGTCGCGAGAATACTAAGTTCGAGTGTTTTCGTTACGTCCCGAAGTCGGATCGTGGGAAGAAAAGTACACGTGAGGTTTACGGTAACCACATAGTCAACAATAAGATAATAACGTCAGAATTCGAATAATTAAGACATGTTATGAAATGCAGGGGAAGCACGGGAAGATTATAACACGCTAAAGCAAACGGTAAGCGGAGTGAACACAATATAGTAAGGGAAGGTTCAGACTTAAGGAATGGGATTGGGTTAATAAAGAAGGAAGAAATGATACGAATGAACGAGATAAATGATAATAAGACTCGGGGTGAGGAAGGATGGACCGTCCGACCGAACCCGGCATCGTGCCTAGTACACGATTCGCCAAAGGAAGGGCATGCCTGATGAAGGGAACGATAAGTTCCAAAGAGGAAAAGATACGTACGAAGAGGGCGGACCGGATCCGGGTGGAAAAAGGGGAAGCGCCTAAGTACCCACCCGGGGAAGGGATGNTTCGAAGCGTCGCTGTATACCGTGAAATCCTGCCCTGGTATGGGTAATACTAGTATTGGAGCAGATGTTAGTTTCGCCTTGAGACATTCAAAACTTTCTTCGCATTTCTCATCCCACGTATACCTCGTTTCTTTTCGGGTCAAATTTGTCAACGGTTTAGCAATCCTTGCGAACCCTTCGATGAATTTCCGGTAGTACCCGGCTAATCCTAAGAAACTCCTTACTTCCCAAGCATTTGTCGGCCTTGGCCAATTCGTAACTGTTTCTATCTTTGTTGGGTCTACTGTCACCCCCCCTACTGATATGACGTGGCCTAGGAAAGCTATGATGTCCATCCAGAATTCACACTTGCTGTATTTGACATATAACTTCTCTTGTCTGAGAGTCTGTAACACTATTCTCAAATGCTGCTCGTGTTCTTCCTGGTTGCGAGAGTAAACTAGGATGTCGTCAATGAACACCACCACAAACTTGTCTAGGTATTGACGAAACACCCGATTCATCAAATCCATGAAATTTGCTGGGGCATTAGTTAATCCAAACGGTACCACCTTGCATTCGTAATGGCCGTACCTCGTTCGAATGGCTGTCTTCAGTATGTCTCCTTCTCTTACTCGAACTTGATGGTACCCTGACCTCAGGTCTAATTTTGAGAATACCTTTGCACCTTGTAACTGATCAAACAAGTCGTCGATCATAGGCAACGGGTAATTATTCTTTATCGTGACCTTGTTTAATTCTCTGTAGTCATAGCACAATCTTAACTCGCCGCTTTTCTTTCTAACAAACAATACTGGTGCTCCCCAAGGGGAATTGCTTGGCCTTAGAAATCCCTTTTCCAATAGCGATTCAATCTGTTGTTTCAGTTCTTGCATTTCTCGGGGTGCCATTCGGTATGGGGCCTTAGAAATCGGTTGCGTTCCAGGGAGTAGTTCTATTCTCATTTCTACTTCTCTCTGAGGCGGTTGCCTCAGCAGCTCGTCGGGAAATACATCGCTGTATTCACAAACTATTGGAACGGACTCCAATGGTGTCCCTTCGTTCTCCGTCGTGACAAATGCTAGCCAGTTCGATCGGTCCATATATTCATCCTCCTCACTCGTAATTGATTCTCCGACCATGTCATGTCTCCCCTCTCGGGGCGTACTAAACGTGATCGTACGTTCCCGGCATCTTACTTGCGCATCGTACTTAGATAACCAATCCATTCCTAGTATGGCGTCGAATCCCATATCTCCTAACTCAACCAGATCTGCCTCTGTTCGCACTGTGTCCACTTCTACCGTGCACCCTTTGTAGATTCTGTTTGCCTCCATGGCTTCGGATCCCGGTGTTTTTACTTTGATTTTAGCGTTACTTCCCGTTATCCCAAACCGTTTTGCTAACTTCTCCGACACAAACGAGTGTGTCGCCCCACAGTCAAATAATACGAAAGCTGTAAAGCCGTTAATAAGTAGTGTACCTGCGACGACGTCCTCAGCCTCCGAGGCCTGTTCCGTGTTCACAGCAAACACTCGAGCATTTCCAGTAATTCTTTCCCTCACTCTATTTTCGGTTACCCCGGTTTCGATCCTCCTTCTCTTTGGACAGTCCTTGGCAAAATGTCCTTCCTGGCCACACTTGAAACAACTGTTAGTTCCTGCGCGACATTCTCCAAAATGGTTCCTTCCGCATTTGGTGCACGCAGGCCTGATCTGTAGTCCTGGTGCCGATCCGAAACCCTCTGCAGTGGTCTTTCCTTTCCATTCTCTCCGTCCTTGAACTTCGTTCTTTGTAGAGTTCCTAGTGCGTTCCTTATCCATTCTCCGTAACCCTCCGTCAACTCGGACTGCCGCCGCCACCAAACTAGAAAATTCTTCGTCGTCGCGGCCATACATAGTCAGTTTCACTTTCTCATTCAGCCCTTCCGTGAAGCGGTGCATCTTTTCCTGTTCACTCCCCATGATCTCGGGGGCGTACCTGCCTAGCTCAATGAATTCTTGCATGTATTCCATAACGGGGCGGTTTCCCTGAGTCAGTCTTTCAAATTCAGCCCTCTTATCTTTCTTAAGTCCTTTCGGCACGTAGTAGTCCAAGAACGCATTTTTAAACTTTGCCCAAGAGATAGGCCCATCCTTCAGTAATGCGGCCGATACACTCCCCCACCATCAGGCGGTACTACCATCGAACCATAGTGGGGCCAATCCTGCCCTAAGCTCCTCTGGGGTTTCGATCAGTTCGAACTTCTCCTCAAGGCGGATAATCCATGCTTCCGCATCTCCCATCTTATCCCCCGTGAAGCTGTTCATCCCAGACTTCTTTAATGCCTCATTGTAGTACATCCTACCCTTTTCGGGCCTTGCCCCTAGTTCCATTTGCACGGAGTTTCCCCCCTCCGCCTGTCACTGTCTTATTGCGCTAACTAGGGAACTTGCCATGGTCTGAAACAGGTCCCTGAGGCTTTCCTGACTAAACATGAGAGGCGTCGCTGAATTCGCAACCGGAGTCTCTGTCGCCGGTGCCTGTTCTGATGCGTTGCTATCCTCTTCTCGGTTTTCATGAGCTCTCGTTCTAGGCGCCATTCCTACATTAAACTTTCGTTATGTCTATGTCTATGTACTCATGTCATCTATTACATTCTATACCCATCCCCTCCTATGGTCGGTTGTCCTCCTACGGGTTTCGTGGACTCTTCTACGTGGACTCTTCTAGACTCTTCTATGGGTTTTTTTTTTTTTTTTTTTTTTTATGGACTCTTCTACGTGGGACCGCACCGTTACCGGTTTAGTAACGATGTTACGCTCTGATACCATTTGTAACGACCTTAATTTGGGCCTAGTTGTTTTGTTAAAACATGATAATTAAAACGGAAATATTCGAAAGCAATTTAAAACATAGTTCGAAACATTAAAGTACAACTGCATAATTTAGAGTGTTCTCCGAAGGACCGGACTCTATCACCGGACAACCGACGACCTCCTTCCCCGTCCCTATCATATCTCACCTGCGTCACCTATAAAATATGTAAAGCGGTCACAATCTATTAAAGGAAACTTCACACACCCTACACATTATCTTTCTTACTTCTTAGGTACATCATACACACACACACGAACCATTTCACTTAACCGTTTTCTTATTTCTCTCTTGGTACATCATACACACACACACGAACCATTTCACTTAACCGTTTTCTTATTTCCCTCTTCTTGTACCCTTATCATTTCCATCATTCATTAACTTTTATGTTGCCGAGATTAACATGCTCGGTGCATGTCCCGCCCAAGCCAACCGTTAGCTGTTGGATGACTCGACGGGCCATATGCATCCCTTCCCCGGGTGGGTACTTAGGCGCTACCCCTTTNACAGTCGTCCGGTTCGTTCAACAAACGAACTCGGTTCTGATTTGTTTTAAATGTGGAAGACGATCAAAAGCTGGAAATAAAATAAGTGCACGGCGATGTATAGTGGAAACCCCAGGAATTGGGGTGAAAACCACTCGACTAAGAGCAGATTATGCTCTTAGCCTTTTCACTAATGAAATAACTCATAGTCAATTCAAGAGAGGCTAATGAAAATGACAAGGTAAAGAAAGCGGTAAGAATTCCGGCAGGGTAACATCCCTTTCTTCCGCATCCAAAGGGTCCTGCTATTTCCATCATCTTGCCCTGTATTTATAGAGTTCATAGCGTGTGTAAATCACGCTTCGTAACCGCCTCTGACAGGTTTGTTAGAGGTTGTTATCGCGGGATGTAAAACGGGGTTGGGACCGAGGCGTGGTCTGCGTGATCGGGCCCGAAGCATGGCAAACGTGGGAAGGCCCGAAGCGTGGAAAATGTGAGTTGTAACCGTTCTGTAACCGCTCGGACCGAACCCAGGTGCCAGCTGGCAGAAAACGCTTTATTTCGTTAAGGTTAGCATCGGTCCTCTAGTTGAACATCGGGCCGCTCTTCCTTAGAAGTGTAAGTGGGCTGTAGGAATTCATTTTCGCCATTTGAATTGGCCCGACCGTTGCTGGGCCTTACCCATCACAAGGTACCCGGTCCTAGAGTTCTCATCACTAGCCCCTCGGGCTTGATTGCCAATAGCAGAGGTGATACAAGGCCGATCACATGATTTTTGCACATTCATGAGAACAAGGGACTGTACCTGTAGGTAGTGAGAGTCCAGGGGACCGAAGTTTGCCTTAGTGTATGGATCAATCACGCTTAAGACCTAATAACGTATATTTTAATTATACTTTTATTTTCGTTATTCTTTAAATATTAATATCTCGGCCTGCGCCTCTTCACATTCGGTAGTTCAAAAGGCTTGATGAGTGCGCCCCGTACAGTCGCTGTTTTGGGCAGTATTATGTGGCGGCTCACCATTATCTGGGAGATTAGTATTTAAATCAGGATTCTGGGCACTGTTTCTCCTCACCGTCATTATCGCGAAGGAGAAATCACAGCGAGTTCTTGTGCCCTTAATCGATCTTTCGGCAACCCTCCTCCAATCCGCTTTTTCTAAGGTATATTTTCATGGCTCCTCACAAAATGCGTTATCCTTCTATGTCTTAGTTAGACATTGAGGAGTTTATGTCTAGGTTTTCAATCCCGGCACATTACTCTATTTGGAAGGAACGGGAAGATATTCCCTGTTTCCTTCTGGCAGAAATGAATGTGCCGGCGTCTGCTATTCCGGTTAGTTATGCCTCTTTAAAGTACGGGCTCCGTTTTCCGCTACATCCTTTTGTAGCGGCCGTGCTTAAAGAAATCCACTGCCCCACTTTTGCGTTATTCCTGGGCAGTTACGTGTATATTATAGCGTTCATTTTTTATTGTTACCAACAGAATCGAGCCCCAACCTTAAAACACTTCTTTAACCTGTTCTTGGTTGGGTCCCAAAAGGGGAAGGGTCTGTTGGGATGTCGTAAGTTGTATTACATAGCGGTACGCACCAAAGAGTGCGCAATTGTTGATAAAGAAGAGTCTCTCCATGCGTGGGAGGCTTGTTATGTGTGGATGACAGTTCCGAAAGAGGATCTGTTGAAAGTATGGCCACGCATAACTCACCCACGCATAGGTCAGTTGGACCGAAGCAGGTTCAACCCCTCCCGCACGGACACCGCAAATACACTTGCGATGTTCCCCCCTCCCGAAGCAAGCCTTAAACGAATAGATCTGCTTCGGGAGAGAAGGTTAATAGAGATGGGTGTTGCGGGTAGGACCGGAGCCCCAGCCCCGAAGTGGGTTTTATCTTCTAGTTTAGATTCAGATCCATCAGAAGGATCGGGTATGAAATAGTGTTTACATTTTAATCTTTCCTGATCCTTATGTATCTGTTTTGCATATTCAACTAAGACGATGCCGAGCTCACGTTTTAAACGTATGGCAGCTGCTTCGGTCCGTCCTTCTGAGGGACAAAGGGAAACATCGGGCAGCGCTGGAGCAAGTGAATCAGCAACGGGGGGTACGCTGGTCCCTTCGGGGTCCGGGGACCCCCCGATCCAAACAACCGGCGCGGGCACGCTAACCCTTCGCTGCACTGGGCAGTCTTCATCTGGGGACGGGCCTGCGTTTCGGGTATTTGGAGTGGTAGAGGAGGTGATAAAGACTCGGATTCGTTCATTGAGCTTATCTAGCCTCTATCAAATTGGTAACACCTCTTTTATTAACACTGAAACTATTACTTTATTACTGCAGGGAGTCGTTCCCGTGTAGAAGGTTCTCCCCGGCCCTCAGCTTAAGCCGAACGTCTCCCTGCCGCCGGTTCCGTTAGGAAAATGGAAGAGGGTGACCGAAGTGGAAACCCCACAGGAGCCGAAGAGGCTGAAGAAGGGGGGCAGCGCTCCGATCCCCAATAAGGGGATAGTCCTGAAGGAGCCTGCGCAGGGCCCGAAGACCAATTCCGACTGGGGAGTTGCCCTGGGCCTGTTGGACAGGTTCAGCAAGGGGGGGAAGTTATCCTCCTGGCGGAGTGCCTTCGTAAAGGACTTCCGCCTTTTCGGGGAGCAGAACCCAGATAACGTCCAAGCGGACGTATCTTGGGAAGATATTATTGAAAGCTTCCTCGACCTCACATCCAAGGTAACTTTGGCTTAACATGGAGGCCCGAAGCTTTATTTTAACAATGTGTGGTCTTTTGCAGATGTTGAGGAAAGCTTTCACAATCGCTATCACCGTGGAGAAGTACCAAGGTGATAACGTTGTGTCCCAAAAAGTCCAAGACCAACTTGACCTTGCGAAAAGGCAAGTTGAGATCAAGCATGGGGAGTTGGTCACGGTACGGGAGGACCGTGACCGAATTGACAATGAGTTGCTAAGAGCAGGGATGGATGTCTCACTCTTAGCAGATAAAGTCTCTGAGCTGGAGAAGGTGGGGGAAAAGGCTTAGGGGCGAATAGACGACCTGGAGACCAAGTTGCGGGCCAAAGATGAAGAAATCAACCAAGTCCAAGGTCAGGCCCAGGAGAAGAGGAATAAGCTGAGTGAGCTTCTCCTTTGGGCCCAAGAAGAAAAGGCGGCCTTAGATGAAGAGTTGACGAGGGCCCGCACTTCGACCAAAGGTTCGGTTCTGGAAACAGTTCTGGGGTTCGCTCAGTCCCCGTTGTTGTTCGCTTTAGCGGATAACATACATGGGGTTTACACTGCGAAGTATCTGGATAACATGCGAGAGCAAGTTATCCAGACGTTCGGGCTTTCCCCTTCGGACGAGTGCTGGAAGATGATCGAGCCACTTGAAAGAGATAGCAAGTTTCAGGTTATTCTAACCTTGGAAGAACCTGTGCTGGAAGAAGACCCTTTCTTCTATCTCTTTGAAGAGATGGAGAAAGCGGTCAACCAGAAGGTGGCCGATCAAGAGGAAGAGTTGAAGCGGCTCGCGTCAACTAAACCCCAGGAGCCCGAAGCGGAAGACAAAGAAGAAGGGCAGATTAGTTAAATTTAGTTATCATTTTGTATCTGCCGCACTTCTTAATATAAAGACTTTTTCTTCCACTTTGATTATTTTAATTGTCGAAACGAAGTGATATAACGAACTTCTAAATAAACTAATAAGTTTTATCTTAACGAAGCTGTTTTATCTTAACTTCTGAATAAACTAACAAGTATAAGATCAGGGACACTTACTGGGTGTCAACCATCGGTCCCAGAAGTTATATTTAGTTTATTTAGGTCAACTTTGATTGGATTAGTCGTTTTACATGGTGTATGGGTCACTCTTATTCTTTCCTTGGAATCATTACTCAACTGAATAGGCGCAGTCTGCGTTAACTATGAGTTTTTACGAGCTTTCGCCGAACCTTGGTTCTAATAAAGTCCCTTAGGTTTTGCTGGCTAAGCTTGGCTCATAATACATCTTATGTTAGGACCGATCTTATGTTTTGATATGCTGACTATCATTCCTTTCGTTGTAGCAGATTTCATAGGTACAAAAGGCCATCCCTAAAGACTGAATGTCGTTGAAGGGAATGTCTTAGTTCGTAATGAGTTCTGGGAGAATCACGACTCATCCATGGGGCTAGGCAAGTGCAGTAGCATCTGACTCATCAGAGCGGTCACTACAACTTGGGAACCTTGCGGACAAGAAGCTTCGGTCACCAGTCCAGATTCGTCCTAAGCTTATCCAACTCCAAGATCGGTCCATCATTCAATTAGAAATAGTTAACTCTTGTACTTACTTGTTTACTACTTACGTTTAATGGAATGTTTTTTATTGAGTCAAAACATTAATAAAAAATTCATAAGTATCGCCTTAAAATCATGACATTCCAAGTTCGGGGGACCTCTATACCATCCAATGTTTCAAGTTTATACGCACCTGGCTCCAATTTCGTCGATATGCGATACGGTCCCTCCCAATTTCTGTCTAGCTTTCCAACGTTCCTCTGCACCTTAATGCTTCTGAGGACGAGATCGCCTTCAAAGAATTCCCTTGGGAGGACTCGTTTGTTATGGGCCCGTTCCATATTCCGCTGATAAGCACGCATCTTTGCGTAAATTGCATCTCTTTTTTCTTCGATCATCTCGAGGTCCAATAATCTCCTTTCACCGTTCATATGCTCATCGTACTGAGATATCCGAGGTGATCGGATGGCAACCTCCACCGGGCTAACAGCTTCGGTCCCATACACCAATGAGAAAGGTGATTCCTGGGTTGTCGAACGAGGTGTAGTTCGGTACGCCCATAGGACCTCATAGATGTGTTCGGGCCATTTCCCTCCAAAATCATCTAACTTGGTTTTCAATCCTTTCAGGATAACCTTGTTAGATACCTCTGTAAGTCCGTTAGCTTGGGGATGAGCCACCGATGAGAAATGCTGGGTGATGCCCAACTTGGTGCATAGATCACGTATGCTCTTTCCGCAGAACTGAGTCCCATTATCAGATACGAGCGCTCGGGGAACCCCGAAGAGGCTCACAATATTTTGCCATATAAAGTGCTTGACCACTTTCTCCGAGATGATGGCTACTGCTTCTGCTTCAATCCATTTCGAGTAATATTCCACCGCTACAATACATAATTTCCTTTGCCCTATGGACCGAGGAAAAGATCCGAGGATATCAATCCCCCATCTGTCAAACGGACAAGGCAACGGGGTAATCGATAGGGGAACTGTAATAGCCTAGAAAAAGGTACGACGAAACAAATAGTAGGAATGGCGCCTAGAACGAGAGCACATGGGAACCGAGAAGAGGATAGCAACGCATCAGAACAGGCACCAGCGACAGAGACCCCTGTTGCGGATTCGTCAACTCCTCTCACGTTTAGCCAGGAAAGTCTCAGGGATCTGTTCCAGACCATGGCAAGTTCCCTAGTTAGCGCAATGAGACAGGGACAGACGGAGAGGGGAAACTCCGTGCAAATGGAACCAGGGGCAAGGCCCAAAAAGGGTAGGATGTACTACAACGAGGCATTAAAGAAGGCTGGGATGAACAGCTTCATGGGAGATAAGATGGGACATGCGGAAGCATGGATTATCTGCCTTGAAGAGAAGTTCGAACTGATCGAAGCCCCAGAAGAGCTTAGGGCAGGACTGNAAAATTTACGAAGGCAAAAATTGTCGCGAAAATTCACGAAGAGTAAAAATTGTCGCGGATTTCCAGTAAGGTATAAATTATCGCGGATTTCATCCCAATGCAATATTGTCGCAAATTTTAATCCCAGGGTATTATTATCGGGAATTTCAGGGCAGAAGTAGAATTGTCGCGAAAATACTAAGTTCGAGTGTTTTCGTTACGTCCCGAAGTCGGATCGTGGGAGGAAAAGTACACGTGAGGTCTACGGTAACCACATAGTCAACAATAAGATAATAACGTCAGAATTCGAATAATTAAGACCTGTTATGAAATGCAGGGGAAGCACAGGAAGATTATAACACGCTAAAGAAAACGGTAAGCGGAGTGAACACAATATAGTAAGGGAAGGTTCAGACTTAGGGAATGGGATTTGGATAATAAAGAAGGAAGAAATGATACGAATGAACGAGATAAATAATAATAAGACTCGGGGTGAGGAAGGATGGACCGTCCGACCGAACCCGGCATCGTGCCTAGTACACGATTCGCCAAAGGAAGGGCATGCCTGATGAAGGGAACGATAAGTTCCAAAGAGGAAAAGATACGTACGAAGAGGGCGGAACGGATCCGGGTGGAAAAAGGGGTAGCGCCTAAGTACCCACNAATGTATAAGACGATGAGACCACACCGTAAAAAACTTGAACATTTCATTTACAATGATCCATAATCCCTCTTATAAACCAATCCAACTTAAATCCCACTTCCGATTTGGGACAATTGTTCATATTTCAACAATTCCATTTGATGAAATCTCTATGAAACACGAGCGAACATTGATTATCTGTGTATTTTTTTCTTTGCAGCCCCCAGGAGAGAATTATGCTAATCCGCAGATATGTCTCTTCCATGTCCTTTTCAAGGTGAAATTATTTATCATTCTGAATTTGATGAATGTTTGTCAAGTAATATCCAACATTATACTGTTGAATTGTGTACAGGGTGCTGCTCTTGCATTTTATATTCTTTCGGCCCTCTTCGTGAATAATTTCGTCATCATATTTGTCATCACGGTTCTCTTAGCTGCTTTGGATTTCTGGGTTGTCAAAAATGTAAGCGGGCGCATATTGGTTGGTCTTAGATGGTGGAATGAAATAAATGATGATGGTGAAAGTGTATGGAAATTTGAATGTCTTGATCAAGAGGTGAACATATTATTACTCCTCAGGCTGGTTATATTTTTCCCATTCAATAATGCATTCATTGCTCCTCATTTTTTCCAGTCGTTAGCTCGAATGAACAAGAAGGATTCGTGGCTGTTCTGGTGGACCCTTTACCTCACCGTGAGTTTACTCCTCCGTGTTTAACTCATCTATTAACGTATGCAATTCAGTAAGGAAAATGGATTAAGTGTAGTTTGGTTGGATTTTTTTGTTTATTTCGTCTTAGAAATATTATCGAAACCACAGTAGCTATGTCTTTGACAGCATTGTGTTAGAATTTGCATATATTGACCCGGAGACTTGATTTGTAGGCTGTTTTGTGGGTTATTTTCGCTATATTCTCTCTGATTAGGCTTCAGGCTGATTATCTTCTCGTCGTTGGCGTCTGTTTAACACTTAGCATTGCTAATATAATCGGCTTCACTAAATGCCGCAAAGGTGTGTTACAATCCCCTTATGATAATAGATTGAGAATTGTAAGGCAAACTACATATTTGGTCTGTGTTTGTAGATGCCAAGAAGCAAATTCAGCAGTTTGCAACACAGACACTCGCATCTCGGTTTTCATCGACACTTCAGTCGGCATTTAGTGCTGTTTAATTTGGTTTGCATTTAGATTTTATGACAATTTGGATTTGAGTTTATAAGAATGAAAATATGAATGCTTCCTTGTGATGTACTTATTCCTCTTTCCCATTTTGCTTGGCTACTCACACAGAAAGATGAGGTTTTTGTATGATTTCAATTTTCAAATTTGTTTAATTTGTAATTTACATTCTTAATATAAATATAATTAATTTGATTGTTACGGTGAAGTTTGGTCTTTATGAAAATTGCATAAATAACCGTCTAACTTACGAGTTGTGTAAATGTTATGCCCTCCAACTTATAAAATTGTAGGAATGATCCCTAAAGTTATCAAAATTGTTTGTTTTTTACCTCCGGTATTTAGCATATGATTTTCCATTAAGTTTGCAAACATTTTTCGTTGGCATTATTCGTTCTCAATGTTAAAAAATTATGCAAATTAGTCTTTTATACGAAAAATTATACAAAATTGATACTTCAAGTTCGAGAAATATGCATCCGGACTGATATTACCCGAGGTTATTTATGTAATTATGTTAACCTCGGGGCTCGTCCGACGTGGCTATGTGGTATTTTCGGTATTTTTATATGTCTATCGCGAGGCGTATTCGTGGGTATTTTCGTAATTCAGGCATGATGGACCCCATATAAGGCTTCTGTAAGTGTTTTGAGATGTTTTGGGTTATTCCGGCCCCGGACGGGGTCAAGGGTATTTTCGTAATTCGCCACCCGGGAGCACATCGGCCGGGTGCAATGATGTTATGTGGCTGCGCATTCACTGTTTGGAGGCAAAGAACTGATATACAAGGTTTTCCGGTATTTTCTAATCGCATTTCCGACTAAACTCTCGACCGGGATGGAGTCCCGGAGTTCCGTGGCGCTGTGACACTTATTCCGGATTAATTGGATATTTTCTAAGTAAGTTGGGCTAATTTGACTTAGATTGGGCTTTTGGACCTTAAGTTGACTTATTGGGCCGAGTTTATCTATAAATACAAGACTCTATGCCCCAGAAAAGGGTTCAGACTCTTGGCACGCTTCCCAAAGCTCCCGGTTTCGCCACTTTTTGCCCCACTCTCGACTTTTTGATCCAAAAGTCGCGAATCCTCATCTTCAAGGTCACACTCGCGACTTTTTGCACCAAAAGTCGCGAGAGCATGTGTTCATTGTTGTATTTGCGAGATTTCGTCGTCTGGACCTCCGATTCGCCTGTTTTCGCCTCCCGGACACCTGGACTCGCGAGTTTTCGTCCCTTAGGCACCAAGACTCGCGACTTTTGGCACCATTCGCGAGTTTATGTCCAAAAGTCGCGAACATCACCTTAATTCGCAAGTTTTCGTCGCCTCGGGTGCGATGGAGTGGAATTGATCGTTTTTCGTACCGTTTTCATTCGGATTATCATTATCTCATGATTATACTTGTATCCTTTGATTATTATAGTGAAAACCAAGGTAGAGCTATGCTCTCCCGAGGATGTAAGCTCACGCATTGTGGGCCCAACCTCGTATATCGCTCGTGTCCTCACAAAAATTAAATTTCGAGTAATTAAAAACTGACTGATCATAAACAAACACTCTAAAATATTTTTAGACGAGATCAGTTTGGCGCCGTCCGTGGGGACCCGAGACTTAATCCCATTGAGAGCTCTTGTCCTGAGCTTGGAGCTTGTTGTGTATGGTGAGGATACGAGATTCCTAACATGAGAGTGATATAGATGAAGAATGTGTGTCGGATTGCAACCTTTATGTAGTACAAGACGAAAGGAATGATATTTTATCGAGGACTCAATCAGTGCCACAGGAAGAGTCATTAGTAGCGGGAATCTAACCAACCTCCGGAGAGGGATTTCATCCGCTGGGTCTATTTATGAGTGCATTGGAAAATTATCATATTGCATGAATATGTGCCGAAGACAAGTCCACATACTCCGCATTTTTGGCGCTACCAAAATTTTATGGGAGGATCCATTTTATGTATACAATCACGCGGTGATATGATAGTATGATATTTTCCGGGTAGGATTTCGGTAGCATTTTACTATTCCATCTTGGTCAATTTATCGAAAATTCGGCATATTTTGAATAATTCAAAGGATTTCGCTCTGTGATACGGATATATTGGGGATCAACATGATTCTCGGTTATAATGAATGAGGGTTATATGGTGAACGTATTTGATACATTTACACATCTCCACTCGCGAGGGATGTTATTCTTCATAAGGTTGGCGTATATTGAGATACCTAAGGATCTCCTCGACATCAAATCTCGAGATCCATGTTAATTTGATGGACTTCAATGATATGACCATGTACTTTGCATGATATTTGGAATGGCTTACTCTACAATGATTCAATTACTTGCCGATGTTTTCTACTATTTCATATTGGGATTCAGGTATGAGTTTTAATCGGAACGACGGAACGATTCCTCGGAGTTATTGTGTGGTTTTCTATCCAGCTTTGTGGTGGTTGTGTGTATTGCATGGAGCACTTGTGAAGCACGTTAACCTCAAATTGCGAATTAGCGGATGCATAGTGGCATTAGGAGGATTTATCTGCGTGTTGCTTAATGGTATAAGAGTGCGTCGAGTCTTTGGTGAGAATAATAGCCACGGAAAGTTGGAGGTTATATGTCAACATGAGTTAATTGACCCGGAAAAATAAGAGGTTATATGAGTATATGTGTATGGTCATGTGAAATATTTGTTGGTTCTCAAGGATATGTGACGTTGTCAATAGCAATTATATGACCACGATCCTAGTTTCGATCCTAGTCCAGCCATTGGATCCGATGTGTGAATTTTTGATGGAATATTTATACTATTTTTCGACAGCATTAATGTAAGAAGTAAGGTTCGTAGTAAAATAAGAGGTTATATATGACAAGAGAGGAGTTGATCGTTGCAATATCTGGAGGATCCACCGTAGAATATGGAAGAGCTTGGCCTAACAAGTACACTCGACATTGTTGCAATTCGTGTGATCGATCGAATGTATCGCTGCCGAAGTTCAGCACACAAATCTTGTTGGTATTCAATTTTTCGGACATGCTAATGTGGGTGTCAAAAATCGGAGTCCGATGTAAATTGGTTTTGAAGCACGATTAGTTTGATGAGCTGGGTAGTATGGTGGAAGGAATGTCAGAGACTGAGGTCGAGGGAGTTGAGTTGAATAAACAATCTTAGAACACACAGCCACTCTCCCTAATAACTATTTAACATGATCTGAGGAAAGACGCCATGAGTATGGAGGAGCTTACTCAATATGTACTCAGTTTGTTCGGGATTCTAGATCAGTGTCAAAGAGATCAATTAATGATGTGGGTTTTTTCTAGTTTTGAGTTATCAACGGGGTTTTCTGGTTATCCATTCATGAAGAATCTATACAGCTATCGTGCATGTTCCATACGTTATATCAGTTACTTTGATGGTTTAAGAGATTGTTTTAAGGAAGTTTATGGCAACTTGGTGAGTTATTTGGCATTCAAGAGATTGTACATATACAAGACTATGGAATTTAATATCTTAATATTCAAATTGAGGAGTTGAAGATCACGTCGAAATATTATTATTGTAAAGGAAGAAGTTAGTATGCACGAAAAAGCATTGGTGAATGAACAAAGATTTATCGTGATAGAAGGAGAAACTTCATATATGGGTAGTGAAGAAGTGCTTCAAACGACAATATAGTCATCAACGAATAATTAAGGAACGCTTGAAGTTGTCGTGGGATCACATACTGGATCTGCAATGCAGAGCTGTGTAATTTAAAGATATGTGAGACGTATATTTATGTGGCGACATGCGTATTCATTAATCAAGGCTTCCTAAATGGTTATACAAATTGTACGAGTCTTTTATCCATCATTCAAGAATATTCGAGCATTTCATGAAGTAATCGGATTACCGCGGTTGCCTTGTTGTTTCAGAAATTAAGAGGGTCTTGATCGATAAGTATTCTCCATTCGGATCATGTGGGTCTGCATTAACGAAACCCCTTGAAGAGTCTCGCAACTCTTGGAATTTGGAATTATGCTTGAGGATTTGGAATTAAAGGAAACGATTGAGCTTCAATGGTTGAAGTTAAATCTCAACTCGATGATCAAATTAACATGAACCCTATGTTGAAAAGAGCATTTAATTATTTTTCTTAATCATCCGAAATGGTATTCATTCGGATTATTCTTTTTTTTATCGTGAAGGCTTCATGTGTTCGATTTACTTCATTATCCAGAATGAATGTCGCTTAGAATGTATTCATCAAGATGATAAGCAGTTATTTAAAGATATTTGAGAATTATGGTTTTTGGATTTTCAGAAGCATCAACCGTTATACAACTATGCCTATTGGAGTTCACGAAAGAGATATCAAAGTTGTGGCATTTTATTGATCGCCCGGAATGGTATTCGTCCGGAAATATATGATTATTGAGCATTCTCTATTAATTAACCTGCGACATTATCAAGCCGGCAAGTATCTTGACCATATGTGCATCCTAGCAAATGTCTTGGCATTACTTAATAAGCAACGTATTGAGTTAGTCTGGTTTAACAACATTTTTGTCCCTTTTGAACGATTTGTTATTCTTCCAATCACATTGGGATATCAGGAAATATCAAGGTCTTTATTAACGGAATTCGTAGTGGTGGATCTTCCTATCCTCTTTTACAATTTTGCCCTGGGAAGAAGTGCTTTAAATCTAATCGGAGCTACCATATCCCTACTCCTCTTTGATAGCTCTATTATTATGTTCCGGAGTAAAAGGGAAATCATGTGTCGGCAAGATATGTTCCTAGTGTTATGTTACGAAGCGATACGACGATGTCTAATGCGAAGACATGCATCTATATAGTGGCATTCTAAATGGAAGATCGTATTCACATGATATGGTTGTGTTCTAGAAGGAAAAGAGAAAGAGGTATAAAGATGAAACATCTATTATTTAGGGGATTTTTAAGAATGAAAAAGAATTTCTCGAAAGAGGTGGTTATTCTCCCGTGAAAATGAAAACATAGTTATTGAAGATGTGGAAGTCCTATTGCAAGGAAGGGCTCTATGAAATGCACATAATCGATCGCGAACCTATTTGTGGCTCCAAAGTCGAACGATGCCTACAGAGGACCTATATCTATCGTCAACCTTGACATAATGTTTAAGTTTTTGAATACTTGAAGTTTTTCAATTATGCCTTTTTGTTTGAAGAAACCAGATGCTACGTATTAACGGTCGATGAGATGAATATTTAAAGATGTGAGAAGAAGATTGTATGGAAGTCAATAGTGATGGTATATAGATAATAACCGGTATGCAAGTAATCATTTCCAATGTTTAACCGAGTTATTGAATATATTGATGAAGTATTGAGTGAGGTGGAATCCTTCTAGATGTGAGTTGTTAGTGAAAGACGGAAATTCTTCTTGGTCTATGATGTTTGTAAGCGATATATAAATTGATAACTACATACTCGGGTTGCTTTTGAAGGTTGAAACTGTTATATAAATATCGATTCGTTTATGTCTCTACTCCTCATCATAAACCTTTGGGTTTATGTTTTGCGCATTCAAAGAAGTCATAAGTATTGTCTTAGTTGGGTTTGATGAAGAGAAAGAAGGGTCGTAATGATGTTAGTAGGAGACTACAAAAGGTCTAATTCTGCTGAACCGACCTTAGACCGGTTAAGAGAGAGGATTTAAGATGTCGAAAGTGAGTGTCAGTAATGTGATCATATGTGCGGGGCCGTGTATTGATATGAAAGGATTGAGTAATTATTTCCTTCCAATGAATCGTTGGAATGAATAGTACGTGACGTGTCACATTTGCAATGTCCGCTCTTTGTACTACACATGTTTTGATGGCCGGTGAAGTTAAGACCCATGCTATTTAACCCAATATTGGGATATACACCAAAAGTTTCCATGTAATAAAACGAGTATGCTTAGTACGTTGTTATGAGCGGAATTTCTTATTATCAAAATAGAGATTGCGGATAATTGCGGTACTCCGAAAACTAATTCAGTCAACACTGGGGACTTGCGAATAAAAACGTTTCGTCAATATGGAAGAATATGTGGATATTATAATAGTTTTGAATTAATATGGAGATGATATAATCATGATCTTTGAACCAGCAACCAAGGGAGGCGAGTACAAAAACCTATAGTTTATTTCACTCGGAAGAATGAAAGTTTGTTGACGGGAGTGAAACCCATTATTGTTCGAATTCATGATACATGTTATCGATTAACGGGAAGTCATGTCTTTCTGCTCGAGGGATTCTTTTATTTATTCGAGCATGATAGTGCTAACGGATTTATCCTCAAGTCAGCATATAAAAGTCTACCTTTCTCCGGATCGATAAACAAAGATGTATAGTGACATGCACTCTATGCATTCGTAATGTTCAGAATAATGGGTTTTCAAGATATATATATTAGACAGTTAAGTGTATTGCGATGCAAGAGAATACTTGTGCCTATCGTCATTATGGAGAAATCACTAGTGAAATTATCTCAAGATGAAGGCCAATCTTTGAAATCGTGTAATTGGCAACCGAGTTTACTTATAAGTATCAGAACTGGCAAGTAGAATCGGTTAGTAAACAATTTATATCTCCGCTCATCATCTTGTGCGAAGCTAAGTGCATTCAAGAAAGAAGTTTATGCCGGGGACTATGTTGAGTGTGAGAAGATGATGGGATAAATATTGCAAGTTAAGTGGGAAATTTGGTCAGTGTTGCCCTAGGTATCTTCGGTGAATATCGCAAGCGAAATTATAAGTTGTGTCATATTTGCACTGGCTATATGTGGCGACAATTAAACAATTGTTCATGATTTCTCAATCGACACATGGCGACTGACATTAGTATGGGCCTTCGCGATGGCTGTGGATATGAAGGAATTGCGCATTATGGTATTGAAATGAGCCATTGAACTTATATAAGTTGAATGAGTATCCCAAGTTTGGGAACATGAAAGAGAAAATTCGCTATCATCGTTTTGCTTGCTGGTGTGTGATTCTTGAGGAATTCGTGTTGGATAATGCAAAGAAACTCTTCGTAAGATACTTTGCACAATTATTGGAAAAGATCATGGGTGAATGGCGTGAAAGCAAGTGTCGCGTGTGGTCCCCACATATAGGCACTCAAAATTGTTAGTGATGTTATCGATATACATGGGAAGTCAAGTGATTGATGTAGGTGTCACGTGTGGCCTCCACATGTGGACACGAGCGAGAGGAGCAGCTACGGACATGCATATTGCCAATTTGCGCAAGTATTGTGTATAGACGTGACTCATCCATCTTTTTAAAATAAAATTTTCCCCTCTTTTTTGTGGTCATATTCTAATTTTTTAAGTATCTTTTTTGACGACATGAATTCAATCGACTAGGGGACTGGTAAGATAGGAGTAGGTCCATTGCATTTTAGTATGATGGAGGATGGAATAATTTAATAGGTTAGATTACAAATGCAATGTACCGCCTGTCTTGTAGTCGATCATTTTCAAACTCGTCAAATTAGATATTGCGTCAAAATATTTTGAACATGATGAGTCCTTCTGTCTGCAGCAGAATCATTTATACATAATTACTGTTGGAATATGTCAAGGGGCTCGATTTATTATGACATAGCCTGCTTAGAACCGAGCATATTTCCGTGGCAAATCAGGGTGCAAGTATATACCTGACTCCTCCATGACACGTCGGCGAGGGTCGCGCCCTCGTCGGAGGCTGGTCCATTTCCGCATGGCACCGTCTTATGGACGGGCCGAATGACGCCATCTTATGGATGGGTCGAGGGTGTGATGGCGCCGTCTTATGGACGGGCCGAGTAAGTGGTGACGCCGTCTTATGGACGGGTCGAGAATGTGATGGCGCCGTATTATGGACGGGCCGAGTAAGTGGTGACACCGTCTTATGGACGGGTCGAGAATGTGATGGCACCGTCTTATGGACGGGCCGAGTAAGTGGTGACGCCGTCTTATGGACGAGTCGGGAGTGTGATGGCTTCGGGTGCAAGTATATACCGGTGGCGACAATGTGATGGCCCCGGGTGCAAGTATATACCGGCGGCGAGAGTGTGATGGCTCCGGGTGCAAGTAGTTTACCCTCGGCGACAGTGTGATGGCCCCGGGTGCAAGTATATACCTACGGCTAGAGTGTGATGGCCCCGGGTGCATGTATATACCGGCGGCGAGAGTGTGATGGCCCCGGGTGGAAGTATATATCGGCGTCGAGAGTATGATAGCGCCGGGTGCAAGTTTATACACGGGGATAATGTGTAGTGAATTGTGGGTGCTTTGTGAGACCCTATGATAATATGTTGACCCCGGGTGGAAGTTTATACATGTGGGACAGTGCATGCCGAGATTCATGTTTATGCTCAACTAGAATGCAAGTTCGTCGAGATCATATTTTTATTAGACATACTAAATGTTGCTTGTGCGACAGAGATATCCTTTTTCACGAAATTCATGGTCGATTACCCAGATGAAAGTGCATTATTTATTGTCAAAGAAAATATTAAACCACGCGTTTGAGAAGTTAGCTATCTATCGTCCACTTGGAGCGAAACCTATTAAAAGGTCAAGCATTTTTTATTGCGATTGGGATGGCCGAGCGGTTAATCTTTGACTGTGATCGTGCGTATGGTTTTCATTTGAATAAACGATTGGAAACGGGAAAATAGTCGCTTTATGGTTTGCATGCAACAAACGTTATGATTACTGGGGACTCGCACCCAAGATCGGAAATATCGTATAAACTTTAGGTGATTATCTGGAATCCCTGTCATATTCATGAAATATCTCTTCGCCAACTCACGCCGAGGAAGTATTTATTCTGAATCGGCGAACTAATCATATGAGAAACTATTATTATTTTTGGGAGAAAATCTTCTTGATTCAGATTATTCGATATTAGATTTTTCTTAAGGCGATCGGATAAATTGAAGAGAAATGAAAGGAAGTTTCATTAAATGACGAGGACTACTAAGTTATTTAATATCAAGAGAAGAGTGTATTTGCGGTGTAGTTATGAAGCCACATTATAACATGACTTCATTCGCTAAACCAACTTAGTACGGTCCCATAGCACAGACTTCATTATTTGCAAAGACGTATTTTCATTGACCGTCAAATTGACCAATTGATGGCCTTATAGTATCAATTCTCGTTAGTTATAATTGGGCAATCTCAGATATTACAGAAATTGAAAAATGATACCCTACCAAGAGACTATTGGCTCGAAAATCCATCATTTAGGCTTAATCATCTGCACATATATTTAATTGATGATGGATCGTTTTCATGGTTTTCATTGAGAGAAATGATTAGAGTAGCCAAATATTCACCATATGGTATGAATTCAACTAAATTCTTCTACGACTGGTGACTCACAGTTATGATCAAAGTGATCGAAAAAGTATCCCACAGCAAAGGATATTCTGGATAAAATGTTTGTCGTATAAGGACATTTAATGACACCTATATTTGCCCATTTGATGATTAAAAAATCTGATGTTTGGTAACTTCGATAGCTTACGACACGACGGTTTGTTTATTGGTGAATGAGCAAATCTATACAGAAAAATTCTCGATAAAGAATTCAACCACTCAAACATCAGATTGTAAAGCGGCATACGAAGTGGATTTGTTTCGGACAGATATAGAGAAAGACGTTTGTCTCGCCCATAGCACAAAATAGTCATTTGATAAGTTGTGAAAACTGCCTCACATGAAGAGGTATCTTTGTCTCGATCAATATTGTGTCATTCGCTCGTTCTCCGAATGTCAAGTGGATTAGTCAAAGAGATAGAATCAAGTTATTGTTGGGCGCTTGTTTATGTCAGCGATGAACATGATGAATATATGTTAAGTGGATGAACCTGTATTTTTATTTCGTATAAATGGTTTATCCAGTAATTGTCTCATGACTGTCTCNCACGATTCGCCAAAGGAAGGACATGCGTGATGAAGGGAACGATAAGTTCCAAAGAGGAAATGATACGTACGAAAAGGGCAGAACGGATCCGGGTGGAAAAAGGGGTAGCGCCTAAGTACCCACCCGGGGAAGGGAAGCATATGGCCCGTCGAGTCATCCAACAACTAACGGTTGGCTTGGGCGGGACATGCACCGAACATGTTACTCTCGGCAACAGTAAAGTTAAAGTATGATGGGAACGATAAGGGTAAAAGAAGAGGGAAATAAGAAAATGGTTAAAATGAATGATTCACGTGTGCGTGTATAGTGTAATTAAGAAATGAAAAGATAATGTGTAGCGTGTGTGAAGTTTCCTTTAATAGATTGTGACCGCTTTACAGATTTTGTAGGTGACGCGGACGAGGTATGAGAGGGGCATGGGAAGGAGGTCGTCGTTTGTCCGGTGATAGAGTCTGTTCCTTTGGAGAACACTCTAAATTATGCTATCGAACTTTGATGATTTCGAACTACGTTTTAAGTTTACATTCGAATGTTTTCATTTTATTTAGCATGTTTTAACAAAACAGATAGACACAAATTAGGGTCGTTACAAATTGGTATCAGAGCGTAACATTGTTACTAAACCGGTAACGGTGCGGTCCTACGTAGAAGAGTCTAGGAAAAACCATAGGAGGACAACCGACCATAGGAAGGGATGGACATAGAATGTAACGGATGACATGAGTAGACATAGACATAACAAAAGCTTAATGCAGGAATGACTCCTAAGATGAGAGCGCATGGAAACCGAGAGGAGGATAGCAATGCATCAGAACAAGCACCGGCGACAGAGACTCCATTTGCGGATTCATCGACGCCTCTCACGTTTAGCCAAGAAAGTCTCAGGGATCTGTTCCAAACCATGGCGAGTTCCCTAGTTAGTGCAATAAGATAGGGATAGACGGAGAGGGGAAACTCCGTGCAAATGGAACTAGTGCCAAGACCCGAAAAGGGTAGGATGTATTACAACGAGGCATTAAAGAAGGCCGGGATGAACAGCTTCACGGGGGATAAGACGGGGGATGCGGAGGCATGGATTATCCTCCTTGAGGAGAAGTTCAAGCTGATCGAAGCCCCAGAGGAGATTAGGGCAGGATTGGCCCCGCTATGGTTCGACGGTAGTACTGCCCGATGGTGGGGGAGCGTGTCGGCCTCAATACTGAAGGATAGACCCATCTCTTGGGAGAAGTTTAAGAATGCGTTCTTGGATTACTACGTGCCGAAAGGACTTAAGAAAGATAAGAGGGCCGAATTTGACAGATTGACTCAAGGAAACCGCCCGTCATGGAGTACATGCAAGAATTCATAGAACTAGGCAGGTACGCCCCCGAGATCATGGGTAGTGAGCAGGAAAAGATGCACCGCTTCACGGAAGGGCTGAATGAAAAAGTGAAACTGACGATGTATGGCCGCGACGACGAGGAATTTTCCAGTTTGGTGGCGGCGGCAGTCCGAGTGGATGGAGGATTACGGAGGATGGATAAGGAACGCACTAGAAGTTCTGCAAGGAACGAAGTTCAAGGACGGGGAGAGTGGAAAGGAAAGATCGCTACAAAGAGTTTCGGATCGGCACATGGACCACCGATCAGGCCTGCGTGCGCCAAATGCGGGAAGAACCATTTTGGAGAAGTCCGAGCAGGAACCAATATTTGTTTCAAGTGCGGCCAGGAAGGACACTTTGCCAAGGACTGCCTGAAGAGGAGGAGGATCGAAACCGGGGTAATCGAAAACATGGTGAGGGAAAGGATTACTGGAAATGCTCGAGTGTTCGCTGTGATCAAGGAACAGGTCTCGGAGGCTGAAGACGTCGTGGCAGGTACACTACTTATTAAAGGCTTTACAGCTTTCGTATTATTTGACTGTGGGGCGACACATTCGTTTGTGTCGGAGAAGTTAGCAAAGCGGTTTGGGATAATGGGAAGTAACGCTAAATCAAAGTAAAAACACCGGGATCCGAAGCTATTGAGGCAAATAGAATCTATAAAGGATGCATGGTGGATGTAGACACAGTGCGAACAGAGGCAGATTGATTGAGTTAGGGGATATGAGATTCGATGCTATACTAGGAATTGATTGGTTATCTAAGTACGATGCGCAAGTGAGATTTCGGGAGCGTACGATCACTTTTAGTACGCCTCGGGAAGGAAGAAAGGACATGGTCGGAAAACCGATTATGAGTGAGGATGAGGAATATAATGATCGATCGAACTGGCTAGCATTCGTCACGACGGAGAAGGAAGGGACGCCATTGAAGTCCGTTCCAATGGTTTGTGAATAGAGTGATGTATTTCCTGACAAACTACCGGGTCAACCGCCCCAGAGAGAGGTGGAAATGGAAATATAACTACTCCCTGGAACACAACCGATCTCCAAGACCCCGTACCGAATGGCATCCAGAGAATTGCAGGAACTGAAACAGCAGATTGAGTCGCTACTGGAAAAAAGGATTTCTTAGGCCAAACAACTCCCCTTTGGGAGCACCAGAGTTATTTGTTAGAAAGAAAGTGGTGAGTTGAGACTGTGCTACGACTACCGGGAGTTAAACAAGGTCACGATAAAGAACAAGTATCCGCTGCCGAGGATCGACGATTTGTTTGATCAGTTACAAGGCGCGAAGGTGTTCTCAAAATTAGACTTGAGGTCAGGGTATCATGAAGTCCAAGTAAGAGAAGGAGACATACCGAAGACAACCATTCGAACGAGGTACGGCCATTACGAATGCACGGTGGTGCCGTTTGGACTGACTAATGCCCCATCAATCTTCATGGATTTGATGAATCGGGTATTTCGTCAGTACCTAGACAAGTTCGTGGTGGTGTTCATTGATGACATTCTAGTTTACTCTCGCAACCAGGAGGAACACGAGCAACATTTGAGAATAGTATTACAGACTCTCCGACAAGAGAAGTTGTATGCCAAATACAGCAAGTGTGAATTCTGGATGGACATCATAACTTTTCTAGGCCATGTGATATCAGCAGGAGGGGTGACGGTAGATCCAACAAAGATAGAGACAGTGACGAATTGGCCCAGACCGACAAATGCTCGAGATGTAAGGAGCTTCTTTGGGTTGGCCTGGTACTATCGGAAATTCATCGAGGGGTTTGCAAAGATTGCTAAACCGTTGAAAAATTTGACCCGAAAGGAAACGAAGTATATGTGGGATGAGAAATGTGAGGAGAGTTTCAAATGTCTCAAAACGAAATTAACATTTGCACCAATCCTAGTGTTACCTACACCAGGACAGGACTTCACGGTATACAGCGACGCATCGAAGGATGGACTAGGGTGTGTACTGATGCAGTGAGGGAAAGTTATAGCATATGCATTCCGTCAATTGAAGATACACGAATTGAACTATCCGACACACGACTTAGATTTAGCCGCGGTGGTATTCGCACTCAAGATTTGGAGACATTACCTGTACGGTGTGAAGTGCGAGATATTCACCGACCACAAGAGTTTGAAGTACATATTCACTCAGAGGGAGCTTAACATGAGACAACGGAGATGGTTGAAACTGATAAAAGATTACGATCTGGACATTCAGTACCACCCCGGAAAGGCAAACCAGGTAGCCGATGCACTGAGCAGGAAGACTCATGGCCTGCTAGCCAACACGTTGGTAAGGGAAATGGAGAACCTACAACTGGAAGTGGTAGAGTCGACCACAGTCATGTTAGGAACGGTTACCGCGAAGCCAAGGATACTGGAGGAGGTACTAGAAGCACAAATATCAGACCCCGAGAAACCCGTAGCGCGAATAGAGGGAAACAGAACCGATAAATCAGAAATAAGCAAAGGAAGCGATGGGCTAATCCGAATGAATGAACGTGTATGGGTACCTAACAGGCCATAGCTAAGGAAGAAGATTATGGCAGAAGCACACAGTTCATCTTTCTCAGTTCACCCAGGAAGTACTAAGATGTATCGGGACCTAAAGACGCACTGGTGGTGGAATGGAATGAAAAACGAGATTGTAAACTTTGTGGCCAAATGTGAAAGCTGCCAACGAGTTAAGGCCGAACACCAACGCCCGGGAGGCGAGCTACAACCCTTAGAGATCCCAGAGTGGAAATGGGATAGCATCGGCATGGACTTCGTGGTAGGACTACCCAAGAGCCCACGGAAGAACGACGCGATATGGGTGGTGGTGGACCGTCTTACGAAGGCGGCTCACTTCTTAGCAGTCAAGACAACGTACGGAGTGGACAGGCTAGCCAGAATATATGTGGATAACATAGTCAAATTACACGGAGTTCCAGTAAACATCGTTTCAGGCAGAGACCCGAGATTCACGTATAAATTTTGGCAAAGTTTACAGAAATCGCTCGGAACCCAGTTAAGGATGAGCACAGCATACCACCCACAGACAGATAGGCAGACCGAGAGAACCAAACAAATTATGGAGGATATGTTACGAGCATGTGTATTGGAGTTTAAGGGAGGTTGGGAGGATTTTCTACCTCTGGTGGAATTCGCATACAACAATAGTTTTCAGAGCAGCATTGGCATGGCCCCGTATGAGGCATTGTACGGAAGGAAGTGTCGTACACCACTATGCTGGGATGAGGTGGGAGAGAGAAAGACCACGGGAACAGAATTAGTGGAAGTCACCATCGAAGAGGTGGCCGTGGTACGAAAGAACATTAAGGCAGCACATGGCCGATATAAAAGTTGGGCAGACACGAAAAGGAGACCCCTAGAACTAAAGGTTGGGGATCATGCTTATCTGAAGATATCACCGATGAAGGGGGTACTAAGGACCACTAGGATAGGGAAGCTGAGTCCTCGGTACATCGGACCATACGAGGTGGAACGAAAAATCGGAAACCTAGCATACCAGCTGAAGCTTCCGGAAGAAATGGGGGGATACACAACGTGTTCCATGTATCCCAACTGAGGAGGAGGGTGACTGAAGGAATTCAAGAATGTGTGGGTGAACCCATAGAGATAACCCCGGAACTAACATACGAGGAGGTTCCGGTAAGGATCCTAGGCAGGGAGGAAAGAAAGCTCAGAAATAAACAAATTCTCATGGTGAAAGTACAATGGTCCAATCAAGGAGAGAGAGAAGCTACATGGGAAACAGAACGAGAGATCAGACAGAGAGCACCAGACTTAATGGAAGATTGGTACACACGAGTTTCGGGAAGAAACTCAAAATAAGTGGGGAAGGATGTAATAGCCAGGAAAAAGGTATGTCGAGATGATAGTAGGGAATATGGTAATAAAGTCTAGAGGAGAAATAACGTGGGATACGGGAACGAAAGAACGATAAAAAGAAACGAAAAGATTTAAATGTAAAGCATGAGATAAGGAGGGGTAAAAATGAAAAGAATGAGGGGTCAAAATGTGAATTAGAGAAGTTAAAATATCTAAAAATAGGGGTTAGAAGGCCCAAAAACCAAGTCATTTATCACTAAACCACAAAAACGTACGGAAAAACGCCAAATTTGTCAAATTATCGCGGAAATTTCATGATCAGTGCAAATTGTCGCGGAAATTTCTAGGCACTTTTTATCGCGGAAATTTTGTTAAGCAACTTTGTCGCGGAAATGTTTCACGTGGAAAATTGTTGCGGAAAATTTCACGTTGAAAATTGTCGCGGATTCTTCGAAAGAGGAAATTGTCGCAGATTTTCAGAGCTTGATAATTATCGCGAAAACTGAACCATGTGTTGTTTTGTCGCGGATTTCAGGAATAGAGTAGTTTTATCGCGGATTTCAGGATCAGAGTGGTTTTATCGCGGAAATATACAATTAGGGTGTTTTCGTCGTATTTCGACGTCGAATCGTGAAGGAGAAAGATACGAAGGGTCTACGGTAACCAAAAAGTCAACAATAAGATAATAACGTAAAAAAAAATGAAGTACTAAAATATGTTACAGATTGCAGGGAAGCACCAGAAATCATAACAATCGAAAACAACAAGTAAGAGGAATGAACACAATATTGTAAGGGAAGGTTCAGGCTTAGGGAACGGGATTGGGTTAATAAAGAAGAAAGAAAAGACACGAATGAATGAGATAAATGGTAATAAGACTTGGGGTGAGGAAGGATGGACCGTCCGACCGAACCCGGCATCGTGCCTAGCACACTATTCGCCAAAGGAAGGGCTTGCCTGATGAAGGGAACGATAAGTTCCAAAGAGGAAAAGATACGTACGAAAAGGGCAGAACGGATCCGGGTGGAAAAAGGGGTAGCGCCTAAGTACCCACCCGGGGAAGGGAAGCATATGGCCCGTCGAGTCATCCAATAGCTAACGTTTGGCTTGGGAGGGACATGCACCGAGCATGTTACTCTAGGCAACAGTAAAGTTAAAGTATGATGGGAATGATAAGGGTAAAAGAAGAGGGAAATAAGAAAATGGTTAAAAGGAATGATTCACGTGTGTGTATGGTGTGTAATTAAGAAATGAAAAGATAATGTGTAGCGTGTGTGAAGTATCCTTTAATAGATTGTGACCGCTTTACAGATTTTGTAGGTGACGCGGACGAGGTATGAGAGGGGCTTGGGAAGGAGGTCGTCGGTTGTCAGGTGATAGAGTCCGGTCCTTTGGAGAACACTCTAAATTATGCTGTCGAATTTTGATGTTTTCGAACTACGTTTTAAGTTTACATTCGAATGTTTTCATTTTCTTTAGCATGTTTTAACAAAACAGCTAGGCCCAAATTAGGTTCTTTACAAGAGGGTACGAAAGCGACCCTGACGCGTGAAGCTCCGATGAAGAGGAGATTATAAGGTGCGGAGTGACGATGAGGAGGTAGAGATACCAATCAACTCCACCACCTCCAGTCAGAACCCCAACTCCCGTTCCTGGGACTGATCAGGAATAGATGCAGAGACACATCGATGAACTTACCAGGGAGTTGGAGAACCTGCGAAAGCAGAGGGATTGTGGGCCCGATCTTGGGCGCAATCCTGGACTATTTGATCTGGCCATGGATGCCCCGGTCAGACGGAGTAAGGATGATGACTGGTGGCATAATCTACATATGGCCCATGAATCATCCCATCATTCTGGAGGTGTCTCCGTCGCACTGGGAGATTTGATGCTCCCTTATTTCGAAGAGATCTAGGCGGCAGTCCCAGATCGACACTATCGCAACCCCGAAGGGTTGCCAGTATTCCGAGGCGACGGTGATCCGATTGATCACATCACGGATTTCGAGTTGAGGATGGGGACCGTTCGGGCCTCTGACTCTTTGAAGTGTCGCATCTTCGCAGCCTGATTACAGGGCGATGCCCGGACCTGGTTCAAGAACTTGCCTGCCCGATCCATACAGTCGTATGGCAGATTCATCCTGGCATTCTCAGAGCAGTTCGCTCCAAATGTAGGACCCCCTCGAAGTTGGCAGGATCTATACAACTTGAAATATATCCCGGCGAAGATGAGTTTCCGGTCTTTCATGGAGAAGTTCAACAGAACCGCTCGGGGTATCAAGTTGGAGCTCCGGGATAAAATTGATATCCTACAACAGGTACTGGACCATGCGGCCTTTGGGCCAGCCTTGTGAAGAGCCCACCGCCCACCTTGGGAAAACTCATTCAGAAGATCAACAAGTACATCAAGGTGGACGAAGCGCTGGGAGTTGGCTATCAGAAGCCTAGCGGCAATTCTGAACCCGCAGGCGATCATTGGGTTTCATACCCTAAAAAGCAGCTGCGAGAAGTAGCGGCTGTAGCTGAAAAGGATGTCCCCCCGAAGAAGGAGGACAGTCGGGTGTATTGCGAGTTGGATCACAACCGCGATCACCCGACGCTGAAATGACCGCTGCTGCAAGAAACAGTAGCAGCAATGTACAAGGAGAAGCCCAATCGTCATAAGGGCAAGCGGGCTGAGTGTAATAGACGAGAAAAAGGTACGACGTTACAAATAGTAGGGAATGTAGCGGTAAAGTCCAGACGAGAGATAATGAGAGATACGGGAACGAAAGAATGTAAAAGGGAACGAAAAATGGAAAAGTAATGAAAAAGATAAAAGATGGGTCAAAAGCAAAAGGAAGGAGGGGTCAAAGTGTGAATTAGAAAAGTTAGGATGTCTATAAATAGGGGTGAGGAGGCCCAAAAACGAGTTAATCATCATTAAAACCCG
>RWGZ01000110.1:518193-559354 GCA_009725065.1 Utricularia reniformis
CCATATGAGGCATTGTACGGGTGGAAGTGTCGTACACCGCTATGTTGGGATGAGGTGGGAGAGAGAACGACCACGGGAACAGAATTAGTGGAAGTCACCATTGAAAAGGTAGCCGTAGTACGAAAGAACATTAAGGCGGCACAGGACCGATACAAAAGTTGGGCAGACACAAAAAGGAGACCCTTAGATTTAAAAGTTGGAGATCACGCATACCTAAAGGTATCTCCTATGAAGGGGGTGCTAAGGACCACAAGGACAGGGAAGCTGAGCCCCCGGTATATCGGACCATATGAGGTTGAACGAATGATCGGAAACCTAGCATATCAGCTGAAGCTCCCGGAGGAAATGGGGGGGATACACAACGTATTCCATGAATCCAAACTGAGGAGGAGGATAACTGAAGGAATCCAAGAATGTGTGGGAGAACCCATAGAGATAACCCCGGAACTAACGTACGAGGAAGTCCCAGTAAAGATCTTAGGCAGAGAGGAAAGAAGGCTCAGAAACAAAAAAATCCCCATGGTAAAAGTACAATGGTCAAATCAAGGAGAGAGGGAAGCCACATGGGAAACGGAACGGGAAATTAGACAGAAAGCGCCGGAGTTAATGGAAGATTGGTACGCACGAGTTTCGGGACGAAACTCAAAATGAGTGGGGAAGGATATAATAGCCGAGAAAAAAGTACAACAAAACAAATAGTAGGGAATGTAGCGGTAAAAGTCTAGACGAGAGATAATGAGAGATACGGGAACGAAAGAACGTAAAAGGGAACGAAAAATGGAAAAGTAATGAAGAAGATAAAAGAGGGGTCAAAAGCAAAGGAAGGAGGGGTCAAAGTGTGAATTAGAAAAGTTAGGATGTCTATAAATAGGGGTGAGGAGGGCCAAAAACGAGTTAATCATCATTAAAACCCGAAAATTCGAAAATTCCCGCGAAGAAGGAAATTATCCCGAATTTCACCTGCATGTCTTTTTATCGCGGAAATTTTCATGAGCAAATTGTCGCGAAAGTGGAGGCTGTGATGTCTTTTTATCGCGGAAATTTTCATGAGCAAATTGTCGCGAAAGTGGAGGCTGTGTAAATTATCGCGGAAATTGTGATCAGTGCAGTATTATCACGGATTTGATGATGAAGGGAATTATCGCGGAATTCATATTTCAGCATAGAATTATCGCGAATTTCAAGGAAATTCTAAGTTTAAGTGTTTTCATCGCGTCTCGACGTCGGATCGTAGGAGGAACGGAACACGTAAGGTCTACAGTAACCACATAGTTAACAATAGGATAATATCGTCGAAATTCGAGTATCTAAAACCTATTACGAAATGCAGGAAAGCGCGGAAAGACTATAACAAGCGAAGGCAACGGTAAGCGGAGTGAACACAATATAGTAAGGGAAGGTTCAGACTTAGGGAATGGGATTGGGTCAATAAAGAAGGAAGAAATGATACGAATGAACGAGATAAATGATAATAAGACTCGGGGTGAGGGAGGATGGACCGTCCGACCGAACCCGGCATCGTGCCTAGTACACGATTCGCCAAAGGAAGGGCATGTCTGATGAAGGGAACGATAAGTTCCAAAGAGAAAAAGACACGTACGAAGAGGGCGGAACGGATCCGGGTGGAAAAAGGGGTAGCGCCTAAGTACCTGATATTACCCGGGGATATTTTAGTAATTCACATACCCCGGGAACCTTTTGGCACGTTCCCCAAGGTATTCCAATTTTATTTCGGGTTGAAACGGCGTCGGGGGTATTTTCGTAATTTGGACATCCCCGGGTCCAATCGGTACGCCCACTGGTATTTTCGGTATTCTAATTATATTTCGGGTTGAAATGGTGTCGGGGGTATTTTCGTAATTTGGACACCCCCGGGTCCAATCGGTACGCCCACTGGTATTTTCGGTATTCTAATTATATTTCGGGTTGAAATGGTGTCGGGGGTATTTTCGTAATTTGGACACCCCCGGGTCCAATCGGTACGCCCACTGGTATTTTCGTAATTTGGACATCCCCGGGTCCAATCGGTACGCCCACTGGTATTTTCGGTATTCTAATTATATTTCGGGTTGAAATGGTGTCGGGGGTATTTTCGTAATTTGGACACCCCCGGGTCCAATNAAAGATACGTACGAAGAGGGCGGAACGGATCCGGGTGGAAAAAGGGGTAGCGCCTAAGTACCCACCCGGGGAAAGGATGCATATGGCCCGTCGAGTCATCCAACAGCTAACGGTTGGCTTGGGCGGGACATGCACCGAGCATGTTAATCTCGGCAACAGAAAAGTTAATGAATGATGGAAATGATAAGGGTAAAAGAAGAGGGAAATAAGAAAACGGTTAAGTGAATTGGTTCATGTGTGTGTGTATGATGTAATTAAGAAGTAAGAAAGATAATGTGTAGTGTGTGTGAAGTTTCCTTTAATTGATTGTGACCGCTTTACAGATTTTGTAGGTGACGCAGGTGAGATATGATAGGGATGGGAAAGGAGGTCGTCGGTTGTCCGGTGATAGAGTCTGGTCCTTCGGAGAACACTTTAAATTATGCTGTCGTACTTTTATGTTTCGTACTATGTTTTAAATTTGCTTTCGAACATTTCCGTTTTAATTATCATGTTTTAACAAAACGACTAGGCCCAAATTAGGGTCGTTACACCTACTCCTACCTTACCAGTCCCCTAGTCGATTGAATTCATGTCGTCAAAAAGATACTTAAAAAATTAGAATATGACCACAAAAAAGAGGGGAAATTTTTATTTTCAAAAAGATCGATTAGTCACGTCAATACATAATACTTGCGCAAATTGGAAATATGTCAAGTCCGTGGCAGCTTCTCCCCGCTCACATTTGCGATTTTGTACGTTCCTTCCTTCACTACGGCCTTTACTCTGCACGGTCCTTCCCACTTTCGATCCAACTTGCCAACATGCTTCGAGACTTCCACTTTTTTAAGAATCAAGTCTCCATCTTTTAACAACATAGTCGGACGCCTTTGTCGTGCTTCTTAGCCATCCGCCTTTTACATACCTCCATTCGTATTGCGGCTCTATCACGGATATCAACAATACAGTGAAGGTCCAACTTTCTCATGTCCTCGTTCAACACCTCGTCATAAGCGATAACTCTTTCTGATAAAATAGTCACTTCTACCGGAGACACGGCCTCAGAGCCATATACTAAAGAGAAGGGGCTGAATCCAATAGTAGACCTCGGTGATGTCCGATATGCCACATCACATTATGCAATTCATCCACCCAAGAGCCTTTGGATTCATCTATTCATGTTTTCAGCTGTTGCATGATAACACGGTTGATAACCTCTGTAAGCCCGTTTATTTCTGGGTGTGCCACGGAGGTAAACCGGTGCTCAATTCCATAACTCTCACACCATTCATTAACCCTCTTTCCAGCAAATTGAGTTCCATTATCTAATACCAGAATCCTGGGAATTCCGAATCAACACTCGATGTACCTCCAAAGGAAACTGATAACTTCCTGTTCCCGAACACGCGATACAGCTTCAACCTCTATCCACTTAGAGAAATGCTCCACAACCACGATGCAGAACTTCTTTTGGCGAGGTGCCTTCGGAAATGGTCCTAAAATATCAATGCCCCACATATCAAAAGGACATGTTGTCGGTAAAGGTTTCATACTAGCTCTCGGTACATGATGCACGTTTGAGTGGAACTGACAAGCAGAACAAGCCCGAACAAAATTCACACAATCTTTCACCAATGTTGCCAAAAATAACCGTCCCTCTTAACATTATTCGCTAAGGATCGACCTGCTGAATGATCACCACAGTCCCCAGCGTAAACTTCTTCTATAATGGCCTTTGCCTATATTTGGGACAAAAATCGAAGATATGGGCCTCCGAAATTCTTCTTATACAGCTTATCATCCACATAGACAAAATTTGTAGCTCTTTGCATAGTTCTTCGGGCCTCGCCTTCGTCGGTAGGCAATTCTCTCTTGATTAGATGATTTTCAATAGCATCCTTCCATGATGGCTCGTCGGTTATGGCATCCAATAAAAACCATGTCTCATTCGAAAGTT
This sequence comes from Utricularia reniformis, assembly GCA_009725065.1. Classification (NCBI taxonomy): domain Eukaryota; kingdom Viridiplantae; phylum Streptophyta; class Magnoliopsida; order Lamiales; family Lentibulariaceae; genus Utricularia; species Utricularia reniformis. The sequence continues at coordinate 522,251 of RWGZ01000110.1, forward strand.
CCAAATTAGCCACATCGGCCGTCTGTTTCTCCAATGGAATGACAGAGGGCTGGTAGTGGATCATTGTTGTTATCCTTGACTCATCCGAGAGTTCTAAAATCGTCGACGCCTTTGCAAGACCGTCTGCACGCGTGTTTTCCTCCCTTGGGATATACGTGAGCGTAAATATCTTAAAATTCTTAGCCGCCTCTTTGAGCTTTTCTAGATACCTGCACAAATGGTTCCCATTGGTGGCGTAAGTATCTGCAAATTGCTTCACCACTAACTGTGAATCAGAATGAGCATGCAAACGAACAAATCCAATTTCCACTGCCAAGTTAATACCAAATATCAAGGCTTCATACTCGGCGACGTTGTTAGTTGCGGGGAAGCGCAACTTTGTAGCTTATTCATGCTCTTCACCAGACTTCCTTTCTATTAAATAAACACCGATACCAGCTCGCCCGGCAGACACTGATCCATCTACAAAGGCGTCCCAATACTCCTGAATACCAAACTCTTCCGACCGAGTCATCTCTACTATGTAATCCATTAACAACTGGTCCTTTAACGCTCTCCTGAAGATATACTCTATCTGATACTGGCCCAATTCGATATTCCACTTTGCTAGCCTACCAGAGGCATCAATCTTTGATAACACACTTCGGATAGGCTGATCTGTCAAGACTGCAATATGATGTCCTTGAAAATAGTTCATCAATTTCCGCGAGGCGGCTATCAGAGCTAATACGAACTTCTCTATATCAGTATATCGGGACTCCGCTCGCTGCAATTTTCTGCTCACATAATATATCGGTCTATGTTCCTTATCGCTAAGCCTGACCAAGGCTCACTCACTGCCTCTTTCGTTACTGCCAAATATAGACCCAACGGTTCCCCCGGTGAAGGAGGTGACATAAACGGTGGTTTACTCAGATAATCTTTCAAACTTTCAAAAGCCCTGCTACATTCGTCGTCCCAATACAAAAGGTTCGTCTTATGCAAAACCTTAATAAATGGCAAACTTCTCTCTGATGATCGCGAAATGAAGCGATTCAATGAGGCCAATCTTCCAGTTAGCCTTTGAACTTCCCTAACAGTGGTCGGAGGGGTCATTTCATGGATAGTTGTTATCTTGTCAGGATTCATCTCAATTCCTCTCTCGGATACCATAAAGCCGAGAAACTTGCCTCCTTTCACACAAGACGCACACTTAAGCTGATTCAATTTCATTCTATACTTTTTCAGTACTCCGAAACAATCATTCAAATACTGGATGTGGTTATCCCCATGTTTACTCTTTATCAAAATTTGGAGATGTGGTATCTCAACCACATTTGATGATGAAGTTCCCAACAACGTTAGGGGTTGGGAAGATGAAGGGAGATCAAGATCTGGCGCGCTCTTGTTATAATGTGATGTGTAGAAGTGGTATGGATGGATCAAAAGCGAAGTTACCCATTTGTATGGTGGAATTCTCCTCCGATGAAGTTATTGATACAAATGACGGACCGTCTCTAAGGAAGTTTAAAGAGAACGATATGAAGATGGAGCCTTTGGGAATCAAGATAGTGCCTTTATTCCCCGGTAATCTTGAAAAGACAGTGACGATCGGTTCCGAGTTGTCACCAGAGGTTGAGAAGGAGGTAATTTCTTTTTTGCAAAGTAATGTAGATGTTTTTGCTTGGTCTTATCAGGATTATGTGGGGGTTGATCCCCAAGTCTGTTCTCATAGACTCAATGTTAACCCATATAGGCGACCAGTTCATCAGAAGAAGATGAAGTTTTCTCCTGAGAAAGAGATGGCGATTGATGAGGAGGTGGAAAGTTTGTTGCAGACATGATTCATAGAGCTTGGTAGATTCGTGGATTGGGTCGCGTATCCAGTGGTGGTCCCAAAGTCGAATGGTGGCTGAAGAGTTTGCATTGATTTTACTGAATTGAATAAAGCATGCCCGAAGGATCCGTATCCACTGCCGGCCATTGACAAGATGGTGGATGCAGCCTGTAACGACCCTAATTTGGGCCTAGTTGTTTTGTTAAAACATGATAATTAAAACGGAAATATTCGAAAGCAAATATAAAACATATTTCGAAACATTAAAGTAGGACAGCATAATTTAGAGTGTTCTCCGAAGGACCGGACTCTATCACCGGACATCCGACGACCTCCTTCCCCGTCCCCATCATATCTCACCTGCGTCACCTACAAAATCTGTAAAGCGGTCACAATCTATTAAATTAAACTTCACACACACTACACATTATCTTTCTTACTTCTTAGTTACATCATACACACACACATGAACCATTTCACTTAACCATTTTCTTATTTCCCTCTTCTTTTACCCTTATCATTTCCATCATTCATTAACTTTTCTATTGCCGAGATTAACATGCTCGGTGCATGTCCCGCCCAAGCCAACCGTTAGCTGTTGGATGACTCGACGGGCCATATGTATCCCTTCCCTGGGTGGGTACTTAGGCGCTACCCCTTTTTCCACCCGGATCCGTTCCGCCCTCTTCGTACGTATCTTTTCCTCTTTGGAACTTTTCGTTCCCTTCATCAGGCATGCCCTTCCTTTGGCGAATCGTGTACTGGGCACGATGTCGGACGGTCCATCCTTCCTCACCCCGAGTCTTATTATCATTTATCTCGTTCATTCGTATCATTTCTTCCTTATTTATTAACCCAATCCCATTCCCTAAGTCTGAACCTTCCCTTACTATATGGTGTTCACTCCGCTTACTGTTTTCTTTAGCGTGTTATAATCTTCCCGTGCTTCCCCTGCATTTCATAACAGGTCTTAATTAATCGAATTCTGACGTTATTATCTTATTGTTGAATATATGGTTACCGTAGACCTCGTGTGTACTTTTCCACCCACGATCCGTCTTCGGGACGTAACGAAAACATTCGAACTTAGTTTTTTCGCGACAATTCTACTTCTGCCTTGAAATTCGTGATAATAATACCCTGGGATTAAAATTCGCGACAATAATGCACTGGGATGAAATCCGCGATAATTTATGCCTTACTGTAAATCCGCGACAAATTTTACTCTTCGTGAATTTTCGCGACAATTTTGCCTTCGTAAATTTTCGCGACAATTTTGTTCTTCAAAATTTTCGCGACAATTCTTGCCTTCAACTTTTTCGCGATATTTTTGTGCCTTGGAGATTTTCGCGATAATTTTCCTTCTTTGCGGTAATTTTTGGATTTTCGGGACTTAATGATGATTAACTCGTTTTTGGGCCTCCTCACCCCTATTTATAGACATCTTAACTTTTCTAATTCACACTTTGACCCCTCCTTCTTTTGCTTTTGACCCCTCTTTTATCTTTTTCTTTACTTTTCTATTTTTCGTTCCCTTTTACGTTCTTTTGTTCCCGTATCTATCATTATCTCTCTTCTAGACTTTACCGCTACATTCCCTACTATTTGTTTCGTCGTACCTTTTTCTCGGCTATTACACGGCCTGTGGCTTTGAATTCCTTAGTATGTTAGATGCTTTTAAGGGATATAATCAAATTTTTATGCATTGTGAGGACAAGTTGTTTACTTCATTTATGACAAATAAAGGCATTTTTTGCTATAGAGTTATGCCATTTGGGTTGAAAAATGTTGGGGCTACCTATCAACGTTTAATGAATTCGATGTTCAAAGATATGATCATAAAATCTTTGGAGAAACAGGATGATTCGCAATAATAGGGGAGACAACCAATGCATCATCCTGTGGGGAGAAAACCCCAGATAAATCCTCTGGTCCAAATGATATTGTCATTTTATCCAAATCCGTTAATTGGACCATGTTCACTTCCATAAAGCACCCCTTCTGATGTAATGCTTGATAAGAACGTTTGCGGGCGCGGTTCGAATCGCCGACACTTTTTCCCAAGGCGATAGTCATAATGTTGGGGCCTAGATTACCCCATCTCGGTTGAGCATTCTCAACGTTTAAAATCGGTTGGCCCGGGTCGGGGCCAGCTGGAGGAGGAGGCAGTGCTTGCTGATTTGCAGGGGCTGGTGGGTAAGTTTCATACCTGTACCCTTGCTGATTTCTTTGCGGCTGATTTCTGCCATGACCACGATAGTGGTTTCCTCTTCCTCCGTCTCTTTGGTTTTGTCTACCACCATTAAAGAATCCTTTCTGACCACCTCCTTGACGCTGGCCACGCAGTCCTCCATATCCACGCCATCTCATGTTTGGCCGTGGCGCATCGGCTTTAGGGGGTTTAAGTGTTGCCCCCACTATGACACTTACATCAATCTTTCCCAGCTTGGACTCCGGCAGAGCCTCCACAGTACTGATCAGTTCATCAAGCTGACCCAACTCTATCAATCTTTCCACATCAGACATTAATTCCCGACAAGCATTCGTTGCATGTGCCAAAATTCGATGAAAACAACAAAATATTGGGACTCGTAAGTCCCCGGCATTGGTTCTTGCAAAGGAGGGGGGTAACGAAGAGATCCACCCTTCTTTTGCTCGATTATGGCAAAAATCTGTTCATAATTGTACGTAGGGAACACTCTCAATTCAGACTTTGCAGGCGGGACAATCTTGTCCAGCCCACGACTTGCAACAATATTATGGGACCCATACGCCCGTACTTCGATCACCCCATGATCTCGCAAACCTTCATCTTCTCGGATGTACTGTGTACATCTCAAAGCCAAATCTTCCATACTTTCCGAGGGTCTCTATTCGAAGAATTACATAACGGGTGTCCAGCTAGAATAAGCTGGAGCACCCCAACCTTCTCACCTAGAGTAATCCGAGGTATCTTCCTACACTCGGCCTCAAAACGGGTAATAAAACCCAACAATCTTTCAGAAGAATCATACCGCAACGTGGTCAAAGAAGTAATAGACTTTATGGGCGCATTGAAAGGTGCAAAAGCTGAATTGAATTGATCCTTAAAGTCCTGATACGAAACAATCGAGTGCATCGGTAAAAGATTAAACCATCGGAGGGCGGACACCTAAAGTGAAGCGGCAAAAACGAAACATATGGCCACATCACTGAAATTCATCAAACTCACATGGATCTCCAAGTTTGATGTATGAGCATGTGGCTCAGTTGACCCGCGATACTGTGGAAGATCCTTTATCATCTCAATAAACTCAGAACGTATGGCACTAATAATCGCCGTGGAAAAAGGAGATAAGGCATTTGAAGTGTTCCACGGACATTGCAAAACTTCCATAGACGGTAACGCCTTTCCTCGATAACCGGTGGGCTCATTAGCCCTCTCTTTCTCAACGTAATCTCCCTCATAAGTTGAGGTCTGATGCGTATCTCGGGTATGTTCCCTTTACACTCGTCTCCTTTCATGGCCAAGAGCCAGGTTGGCCTCCAATTGATTCATCCTGGCCTCGTTTTGTTCCATCTTCCCACTCATCTCCTTAAACTTTAACTCGATCAATTCTGCAATCTTTTGTAGAGTATTGCTTTGCTCTCCGGTTGCTGTAGCACTCGCTCGCGGTTCTGGAACAGGAGCAGTATCTTCCTCCGCCACTTCATCATTAACAGGTTCCGGAGTAACATTGTTCCTCCGGGCTCTACTTTGAGCTTCGACTTGCTCTAACTGAGCGATTAAACTATGCCTTCATTCTTCTAAATCTTCATCTATTTCCGTTTGATCCGCAGATATCGAGCGTGCAGGTGGCGAAAGGCGGGCAATATTACGGACCGCAACTCGGCCAACTCTTGCGAATTCAAAACACTTAGATAAACATTGACGTGATCGAGGATAAAAACTAGGTGCCCTTCAGGATGAAAACCTGCTCTGGGAGGGCCGAATAGTTACATTTTGAGTAGGGGGCTCCTCCAGAACTGATGACCGAGCCCCCGGTAACGCAGCAAACTCATCATTAACCTAAAGAATAGGATCCACCTCAATTTCTTCATCAAAAATATCTTCATCAGAATTCCGAGTAGTCATGATAATAGAAATCCAAACTCAGCAATAAAGTTATCAATGGGATAAGAATCTCGGGTCCCCACGGACGGCGCCAAACTGATCTAGTCTACAAATATTTTGGAGTGTTCATTTTTAGATCAGTCAATTTTTAATTACTCGAAATTATTTTGTTATGAGGACACGAGCGATATACGAGGTTGGGCACACATTGTGTGGGCTTACGTCCTCGGGAGAGCGAAGCTCAACCTTGGTTTTCACTATGATTTTCAACAAATACAAGTACAATGATATAATAACAACAACATGGATGAGAACGGCTCAGAAAACGATCGGAAACACTTCGTTACGTCAAAACTGACGAAAACTCGCGAGTGAGGGGGTGGTCGCGAGGTTTCGTACGAAAACTCGCGAATGGCACTATTCCAGCATGGTCTCGCGAACAGTAAGTGCCTAACAGAAACTCGCGAATAGTAACTCCGAACAAGATCTCGCGAACAGTAACTTGTATGGGCAATCGCGAGATTTGGTGAGAAATCTCATGAATAGTGGCACAAAAGGTGTGAACGCGAGATTTGGTACGAAATCTCGCGAACAGTGGCTGAAAAACGAAGTCTCGCGAATCCTGACGAAAGTCTTGCCTTGGGAGATTCAAAAAGAGTCAGGGTCCTTTTTCAGTGCCTTGGGGCTCATAGTTATAGAGAAATCCAGCCCAATTAGTAAGTTTCAGGCCCAGGAGCCCAATTTCATTGGATTAAGCCCAAAGTACCTAAATAATATTCAATTAAATTAGAATAAATGCCATTCCGCAATAGAACTTCGGAAATGTATCTCGATCGAGAATTAGCAGGAAATATCGATGAGAAAATAACGGAGAACCTCGTAAAATAATTCACTATTTCGAGGTATCAAATATTCAACCAAAATTGTTGCCAGAACTTACCGGCACGCTCCTCGGGTGGCAAATTATGAAAATACCCTTGGCCCCGCCCGGGTCCGAATATGTCCGAAACTGCTAGAAACGTAAGTTAAATGCTAATATGCAGGCCCGGGAAGTCCAAATTACAAGAATACCCCCAAAATTATAGAATGACGAAAATCTATGAGAATACCGAAAATACCATCTAGCCACGTCGGACGAGCTCAAGTGATGCAATAATAACGAAAATATCCCCGGGTAATATCAATGTGTAAAATGAGCCAAATGATATTCATACAAATCACATTGTAAATTTGGTAAAACGAAGTGTATTTAAACTAAATAAAGCCTAACATCACGAATACTCGTTATATATACAAAAATAGTAAGTTCGAAAACGGAATGATCTTGCAAGTAATAAAAACACCACTTCATGTCATAGCATTTAAACTATAGTTTAATCACATAAATCAGGGTATATCCATGTTATTCTTGTATCTAACAACATGTATTCATGTTTTAACAACATCAATTCAAGTTTAGTTGAAATCAAAATCAGCACACCTAGAACATGTGGAACTATGTAAAAAATGAGCCAAATGATATTCATACAAACTACATTCTAAATTTGGTAAAACCAAATGTATTCAAACTAAATAAAGTTTAATATCACGAAAACTTGTTGTATATGCAATAAAAGTAAGTTCGAAAACGGAATGATCGTGCAAGTCATAACAACACGACTTTATGTCATAGCATTTAAACTATAGTTTAATCACATAAATCATGGTATAACCGAGTTATTATGGGTTCTAACTATATGTATTCATGTTTTAAAAAAATCAATTCAAGTTTAATTGAAATCAAATACATCACACCTAGAACATTTGGAACTATGTGAAAAATGAGTCAAATAAAATTTATACAAATCACATTGTAAATTTGGTAAAAACCAAGTGTATTCAAACTAAATAAATCCTAACATTACTAATACTCGTTGAATATATAAAAATGTATGTTCGAAATCGGAATGATCGTGCAAGTCATAACAACACGACTTCATGTCATAGCATTTAAACTAAAGTTTAATCACATAAATAATGGTATAACCATGTTTTTCAAGGTTCTAACAACATGTATTCATGTTTTAACAATATCAATTCAAGTTTAATTGAAATCAAAATCAGCACACCTACAAATGTGAAGCTATGTGAAAAATGAAACAAATGATATTCATACAAATCACATTCTAAATTTGGTAAAACAAGTGTATTCAAACTAAATAAAGACTAACATCAGGAATACTTGTTGTATATACAAAAAATGTAAGTTCAAAAACGGAATGAACATGCAAGTCATATAATCACGACTTCATGTCATTGCATTTAAACTGTAGATTAATCACATAAATCATGGTATATTCAAGTTATTCTTGTTTCTAACAACATATATTCTTGTTTTAACAACATCAATTCAAGTTTAGTTGAAATCAAAATCAGCACACCTAGAACATGTGGAACTATGTAAAAAATAAGCCAAATGATATTCATACAAATCACATTGTAAATTTGGTAAAACCAAGTGTATTCAAACTAAATAAAGCCTAACATCTATAATACTCGTTGTATATACAAAAAAAAGTAAGTTCGAAAACGGAATGATCGTGCAAGTCATAACAACACGTCTTCATGTCATAGAATTTGAACTGTAGTTTAGTCACATAAATCATATTATAACCAAGTTATTCTTGGTTCTAACAACATGTATTCATGTTTTAACAACATCAATTGAAGTTTAATTGAATTCAAAATCAGCACACCTAGAATATGTAGAACTTTGTGAAAAATGAGCCAAATAATAATCATACAAATCACATTGTAAAATTGGTAGCACCAAGTATATTCAAGCTCAATAAAGACTAACATCAGTAATACTTGTTGTATATACAAAAAAAGTAAGTTCGAAAACGGAATGATCGTGTAAGTCATAACAACACGACTTCATGTCATAGCATATAAACTGTAGTTTAATCGCTTAAATCATATTATGACCAAGTTATTCTAGGATCTAACAACATGTATTCATGTTTTAGCAACCTCAATTCATGTTTAATTCATATCAAAATCAGCACACCTAAAACATGTGGAACTATGTGAAAAATGAGTCAAATGATATTCATACAAATCACAATGTAAATTTGGTAAAACCAAGTGTATTCAAACTAAATAAAGTTTAACATCACGAATACTTGTTGTATATACAAAAAATGTAAGTTAGAAAACGGAATGATCATGCAAGTCATAACACCACGACTTTATGTCATAGCATTTAAACTATAGTTTAATCACATAAATCATGATATAACCGAGTTATTCTGGGTTCTAACAACATGTATTCATGTTGTAACAAAATCAATTCAAGTTTAATTGAAATCAAAGTCATCACACCTAGAACATGTGGAACTATGTGAAAAATGAGTCAAATAATATTCATACAAATCACATTGAAATTTTGGTAAAACCAAGTGTATTCAAACTAAATAAATCCTAACATCACGAATACTCGTTGAATATTCAAAAAAGTATGTTCTAAAATGGAATGATCGTGCAAGTCATAACAACACGACTTCATATCATAGCATTTAAACTATAGTTTAATCACATAAAAAATGGTATAACCAAGTTTTTCATGGTTCTAACAACATGTATTCATGTTTTCACAACATTAATTCAAGTTTAATAAAATCAAAATCAGCACACCTAGAGATGTGGAGCTATGTGAAAAATGAGCCAAATGATATCCATACAAATCATATTCTAAATCTGGTAAAACCAAGTGCTTTCAAACTAAATAAAACCTAACATCAGGATTACTTGATGTATATAGAAAAAATGTAAGTTCAATAACGGAATGAGCATGCAAGTCATAAAAACACGACTTCATTTCATAACATTTAAACTGTAGATTTATCACATAAATCTTGTTATATCCAAGTTATTCTTGTTTCTAACCACATATATTCTTGTTTTAACAAAATCAATTCAGGTTTAGTTGAATTCAAAATCAGAACACCTAGAACATGTCGAACTATGTGAAAAATGAGCCAATTGAATTTCATACAAATCACATTGTAAATTTGGTAAAACCAAGTGTATTCAAACTAAATAAAGCCTAACATCAATAATATTTGTTGTATATACAAAAAACGTTAGTTCGAAAACAGAATGATCGTGCAAGTCATGACAACACAACTTCATGTAATAGAATATGAACTGTAGTTTAACCACATAAATCATATTATAACCAAGATATTATTGGTTCTAACAACATGTATTCATGTTTTAACAACATCAATTCAAGTTAAAATGAAATCAAAATTAGCACACCTAGAACATGTGGTACTATGTGAGAAATGAGCCAAATGATATTCATACAAATCACATTGTAAATTTAGTAAAACAAAGTGTATTGAAACTAAATAAAGTCTAACATCACGAATACTTGTTGTGTATACAAAAAAAGTAAGTTCGAAAACGGAATGATCGTGCAAGTCATAACAACAAGATATTATGTCATAACATTTAAACTATAGTTTAGTCACAAAAATCATGGTATAACCAAGTTCTTCTGGGTTCTAACAACATGTATTCATGTTTTAAAAAATCAATTCAAGTTTATTTGAAATCATAGTAATCACACCTAGAACACGTGGAAGTATTTGAAAAATAAGCCAAATGATATTCATACAAATTACATTGTAAATTTGGTAAAACCAAGTATATTGAAACTAAATTAAGTCTAACATCACGAATACTTGTTGTGTATACAAAAAAATTAAGTTCGAAAACAGAATGATCGTGCAAGTCATAAAAACACCACTTCATGTCATTGCATTTAAACTATAGTTTAATCATATAAATCATGGTATATATCCAAGTTATTCTGGTTCTAACAACATGTATTCATGTTTTAACAAAATCAATTCAAGTTTAATTGAAATCGAAGTTATCACACATAGAACTTGTGGAACTTTGTGAAAAATGGGCAAAATGATATTAATACAAATCACATTGTAAATTTGGTAAAACAAAGTGTATTCAAACTAAATAAGTCTAACATCACGAATACTTGTTGTATGTACAAAAAAAGTAAGTTAACAAACGGAATGATCGTGGAAGTCATAAGAACACGACTTTATGTCATAGCATTTAAACTATAGTATAATTACATAAATCAATTTATAACCAAGTTATTCTTGGTTCGAACAACATGTATTCATGTTTTCACAACATCAATTCAAGATTAATTGAAATGAAAATCAGCACACCTAGAAATGTGGAGCTATGTGAAAAATGAGCCAAATGATATCCATACAAATCACATTCTAAATTTTGTAAAACCAAGTGTTTTAAAACTAAATAAAGCCTAACATCAGGATTACTTGTTGTATATAGAAAAAATGTAAGTTCAATGACAGAATGAGTATGCAAGTCATAAAAACACGACTTCATTTCATAGCATTTAAACTGTAGATTTATCACATAAATCATGGTATATCCAAGTTATTCTTGTTTCTATCCACATATATTCTTGTTTTATCAACATCAATTCAGGTTTAGTTGAATTCAAAATCAGAACACCTAGAACATGTCGAACTATGTCAAAAATGAGCCAATTGAATTTCATACAAATCACATTGTAAATTTGGTAAAACCAAGTGTATTCAAACTAAATAAAGCCTAACATCAATAATACTTATTGTATATACAATAAAAGTAAGTTCGAAAACGGAATGATCGTGCAAGTCATGACAACACAACTTCATGTCATAGAATATGAACTGTAGTTTAACCACATAAATCATATTATAACCAAGATATTATTGGTTCTAACATCATGTATTCATGTTTTAACAACATCAATTCAAGTTAAAATGAAATCAAAATTAGCATACCTAGAACATGTGGTACTATGTGAGAAATGAGCCAAATGATATTCATACAAATCTCATTGTAAATTTGGTAAAACAAAGTGTATTGAAACTAAATAAAGTCTAACATCACGAATACTTGTTGTGTATACAAAAAAAATAAGTTCGAAAACGGAATGATCGTGCAAGTCATAACAACACGATATTATGTCATAACATTTAAGTTTAGTCACAAAAATCATGGTATAACCAAGTTCTTCTGGGTTCTAACAACATGTATTCATGTTTTAAAAAATCAATTCAAGTTTAATTGAAATCATAGTCATCACACCTAGAACATGTGGAAGTATTTGAAAAATGAGCCAAATGATATTCATACAAATTACATTGTAAATTTGGTAAAACCAAGTGTATTGAAACTAAATTAAGTCTAACATCACGAATACTTGTTGTGTATATAAAAAAATTTAGCTCGAAAACGGAATGATCGTGCAAGTCATAAAAACACCACTTCATGTCATTGCATTTAAACTATAGTTTAATCATATAAATCATGGTATATATCCAAGTTATTCTGGTTCTAACAACATGTATTCATGTTTTAACAAAATCAATTCAAGTTTAATTGAAATCAATGTTATCACACATAGAACATGTGGAACTTTGTGAAAAATGGGCAAAATGATATTAATACAAATCACATTGTAAATTTGGTAAAACAAAGTGTATTCAAACTAAATAAGTCTAACATCACGAATGCTTGTTGTATGTACAAAAAAAGTAAGTTAAAAAACGGAATGATCGTGAAAGTCATAGCATTTAAACTATAGTTTAATGACATAAATCAGTGTATAACCAAGTTATTACGGGTTCTAACAACATGTATTTATATTTTAACAAATTGAATTCAAGTTTAATTGAAATCAAATACATCACACCTAGAACATGTGGATTATGTGAAAATGAGTCAAATAATATTCATACAAATCACATTGTAAATTTGGTAAAACCATGTGTATTCAAACTATATAAATCCTAACATCGCGAATACTCGTTGTATATACAAAAATCGTATGTTCGAAAACGGAATGATCGTGCAAGTCATAACAACACGACTTCATGTTATAGCATTTAAACTATAGTTTAATCACATAAATAATGGTATATCACAGTTATTCTGGGTTCTAACAACATGTATTCATGTTTTAACAAAATCAAATCCAATTCTAGCAACCTTTCCACCTCAGACATTAACTCCCGACAATCATTGGTTGCGTGCCCAAAACTCCGATGGAAACGACAAAATACTTGGGACTCGTAAGTCCCCGGTGTTGGTTTACGCAAAGGAGGAGGATAACGAAGTGAACATACCTTCTTTTGCTCGATAATTGCAAAAATCTTCTCATAATTGTATGTGGGAAACACTCTCAACTTTGGTTTTGCATGCGGGACAATCTTGTCCATCCCGCGACTTGCAACAATATTGTGGGAACCATATGCCCGTACCTCGATCACACCATGATCTCTGATCTAGTCTAAAAATATTTTGGGTATTTATTTTTAGATCAGTCAATTTTTAAATTTTAGATCAATCAATTTTGGGCTCTCCTTTGAGCTTCAACTTGCTCTAATTGAGCGATTAAAGTACGTCTCCGCTCTTCCAAATCTTCATCGGTCTCCACTTGACCCGCAGATCTAGAGCGCAGGTGGCGAAAGGCGGGCATTATTACGTAATGCAACTCGCCCAATTCTTGCGAATTCATAACACTTAGATAAACAGTAGAGTGATCGAGGATAAAAACTTGGTGCCCTTTCGGATGAAAACCCGCTCCGAGAGGGCCGAATAGTTACATTTTGAGCAGGGGCTCCTCCAGAAATGACGACCGAGCCTCGGTAACGCAACAAAATCATCATTAACTTGAGGAATAGGATCCACCTCAATTTCTTCATCAAAAATTTCTTTATCAGAATTCTGAGTAGTCATGATAATAGAAATCCAAACTCAGCAATAAAGCTCTCAATGGGATAAAAATCTCGGCCCCACAGACGGCGCCAAACTGATCTAGTCTAAAAATATTTTAGTTATTTATTTTTAGATCAGTCAAATTTTAATTACTCGAAATTTAATTGTTGTGAGGACACGAGCGATATACGAGGTTGGGCCCACAATGTGTGAGCTTACGTCCTCGGGAGAGCGAAGCTCTACCTTGGTTTTCACTATGATATTCAGCAAATACAAGTGTAATGATATGACAACAACAATCAAGATGGAAACGTCTCGAAAAACGATCGAAAACACTGCGTTGCGCCGGGAAGAGGTGCAGTCGCGAGTTGTGGTCAATAACTCGCGACTACTGGCGATCACTCGCGCCTAGATGAGTGCAACAAGTCGCGAGGGTCAGGCTGTAGCAATAAGTCGCGACTGGAACAATGCAGAAACAATAACTCGCGGCTACGTGCGATAAGACGCGACTACGAGCGAAAAGTGCAGGAAAACGGAGTCTTGCCTTGGGAAGCGTGATAACTGTCTCAACCTATCCAAATGCACTGTGGCTTGTATTTATAGAGAAATCCAGCCCAACTTCACTTACTTGAGCCCATAAGCCCAGTTTACTTCACTTAGCCCAAAACACTTATATAACCTCCAATTATAATATAATAAATGCCATGCTGATACGGAAGTCTCGGGAACCAATCCTGATCAAGATATTAGTCGGAAATACGATGAGGAAATACCGGAAAACCTCGTAAATTAGTTCTTTGCCTCCAAGCAGTGAATACGCAGACACATAACATCGTTGCAACAGACCGGTGTGCTCCCGCGTGGCAAATTACGAAAATACCCCTGGCCCCGTCCGGGACCGAGATGACCCGAAACATCTCAAAATGCTTACAGAAACCTTATATGGAGCCCAGCGAGCATGAATTTCCGGAATACCCCTTGAGACTGCCTTGTGATAAAATATGAAATAAAGAAAATACTTCATAACCACGTCGGACGAGCCCCCGGTTAAGGATAAATACAAAAGAGAATATACCCGGGTAATATCAATAGTCCCTTGGTTTTCAGATTCAGATTCTCAGTCGTAAACCATATATCACCAGCTCGTCCCGAAAGCCGATTATCGTTCGGGAGCCCCGCCGAAAAAATCCATACCATAGTTGAAATTCTCTCGTCAATACGATCATTTTGACACTAAGAACGTTAGATTCTGAGCTCGGGTGAAAATTTCAGGATTTTTCGACTCGGGATATCACCCCTATAAATACCCTGTACGCCCTTCACAACTTACTTTCTCGCGCGGAATCCCTTGCTCTCGCGACATGTCGTAGCTACTGTGCATTGCGCGACTTATCGTATCACTGTGCCAGTCGCGACCATATCTTGTGACTCCCTTGCAATAACTCGCGAGCAGTGTATCACTCGCGACTGAACTTCAGCAAGTCGCGACTAAGGACTTAAACAGTAATTCTCGCGACTTTTCGCCAATAACTCGCGAGACACTTAGTACAATTTGTAAAAATAATTTCAAAAAATAAATTTGAATTAAATTTACCAATGACTTCCGATCGCACCGAATCCTCGGGCTCCGCCACTACTTCATCCTCCGATCATTCGGACTCCTCCTCCGGCTGGGGGAGTTTCGATTCGATCACATCCCCTTTTCCTCCTTGAGTTTCCACAATAAATTCTCATTTTTTCGAGAGAATCGCTCGCCTCGAAAGCAGCCTCGGCCCTCAAAGCTCCTCAGTTAAAGTCTTCAAATCCTTTAACCAACCTTATAGAATGCTTGCTCGGAAGTGGGTATCGATTCTAGAAGAGTATTATCTCCCTTCCGACTGTGTCTTATACCAACATGAACCTACCGACCGTCTTTTGACACCTCTGATCGCCACCCACACTGTTTCTCTTGAATACTTAGAATGTGGCCTTCGTTTCCCTCTTCATCCATTCCTTGTAGGATTGCTCTCGCATATACAAATTCATCTTTTCCAACTGAACCCTAATTCAATCTCTCTTGTCGTCGCCTTCACAATATTCATGGAGGTGAATTGCATTCCTTTGACCATAGACCTTTTTTTTCAAATCTTCCACATTAGTACTGCCGTCAATTCTGGTGCCCAGGGTTGTATATTTTTCCGCCCGAATCACAAGACAAGCCCGTTCCCTTTTTCCACTCCCCACTCCAAGAACGACTGGAAGAAACACTTCATTTTTGTCTATGGTGTGGGGGATACGAGGCTGTCTCCTCTGAGTCTTCCTTGGCGGTTCCCCGTAGAAGGGGAACCATTTTTTCCCGAAGCCTACGACCCTATTCCTCGGACGGCCCTTCCGAAACCTCTGAGGAAGGCACTCCTCGATTGCGTTAGGTCCGACGGCGATGACTGGACCGTGAAGACCTTATTCAACGCACCGATTCTGGTTGCTTTCAACCTCCTTCCGGTCCCTCCCCATTTTAGTAGAAAACTACTAGGTATCTCAACCGTATATTCATATCGGGGCTAAACTTGATAACTCTTCTTTGATTGTAAAGAACCTTAGGAACTTGATTTAACTTGTTTCAAATTTCCACTTCGCGTTTCTCACTCAACTTACTTATCTTGCAGTTAAAATAATGGCTCCATCTAAGGATCCAACAAAGAAGGGGGACCGGCTGAATTTCCTCCATGACCTACTTGCGGAGGATGACGAGCTCAACTTCGAGGCGCCACCGGGGACTCGGAACCGAACTGTCGTGGCCGAGCTGGCGTCAAGTTTACAAGAAGCGGCATCCCCAACTGGGGAAATAAGATACGACAGTCCTCCACCACCACAATCTACTACAACGGTGGCCAATCCCGAGCCGGTAAATGAGGAGCCGACTGCATCAATTACTGAGAGTCCCGAAGACCTAATCCCCTTGTCTCGGCGATTAGAGTACGCCGTTAAGGAGCCCACCCCCGATGAAGGCATGTGATCTAGTCTAAAAATATGTTGGGTATTTATTTTTAGATCAGTCAATTTATAATTAATTCGAAATTAGATTGTTGTGAGGACACGAGGGATATACGAGGTTGGGCCCACAATGTGTGAGCTTACGTCCTCGGGAGAGCAAAGCTCTACCTTGGTTTCCACTATAATAATCGAGCGGTACAAGTACAATGCGGTGATAATGATAACACGAGCAAAAACGGCTCGAAAAACGATCATATCTACAGTCGCGTTCGACTGGACGCGAGTGAACAGTGTCAGTTACGTTCGACTGGATGCGAGTGAACAGTGCAGGCAGGCAACTCTGGTTTCGCGTTCGATTGGTCGCGAATACGCACGACTGGGCGCGGTTCTGAGCAATTGGTCGCGACTAGGCAATCGGTCGCGGCTAGTGCAATTGGTCACGACTAGTGCGATTGGTCGCGATTCTGAGCAAGTTTGGTCGCGGCTAGGGCGATTAATCGCGACTCTGAGCAAGTTTGGTCGCGGCTAGGGCGATTGGTCGCGACTCTGAGCAAGTTTGGTCGCGGCTAGGTCGATTGATCGCGACTCTGAGCAAGTTTGGTCGCGGCAAGGGCGATTGGTCGTGACTCTGAGCAAGTTTGGTCGCGGCTAGGGCGATTGGTCGCAACTATGAGCAAGTTTGGTCGCGGCTAGGGAATTACGTTCTGCCTCGGGAAGCGTGATAAAAGTCCCAAAATAATTAAATATTCCAAATTATAATATAATAAATACCATGCTGATCCCGAAGCTTCGGGAACCAATCCGGACAAGATGTTAGTCGGGAATACGATCAGAAAATTCCCGAGAACTTCGTATATCAGTTCTTTGCCTTTAGATAGCGAATACGCAGCCACATAACATCATTGCACCTGATCGATACACTCCCGGGTGGCAAATGACGAAAATACCCCTGGCCCCGTCCGGGACCGAAATAACCTAAAACATCTCAAAACACTTACAGAAGCCTTATATGGGGTCCAGCATGCCTGAATTACGAAAATACCCTCGAATACGCCTCGCGATAGACATATAAAAATACCGAAAATACCACATAGCGACGTCGGACGAGCCCCGAGGTTAACAAAATTACATAAATAACCTCGGGCAATATCAGCATGTACGACTTTGCCGAAACATTAGTGGATATCATCGGGGATGACGAGGAGGGCGAGATTGGAGAGGACCAACTGATGGACCCGGTGGTGGAGGAAATATGCCAAGAAACCCATCCGGAGGGAGAGACCAATCAAGGCGCCCATCCGGACAAGGGGAAAAGACCGGCGGAGGGTCCCACTGTCTTGGGGATCGCGGAACCCGTCAGAAAGAGTGGGTTAACCGCCGAATGTATCGACGCCTTCCATATACATGACATCCCGAGACTGACGGTTAAGGAATGGCTCGATAAAGGACGCCGGGCTGGCTTCGTGTTGATAAAGGACGAACTCACCTTTCGAATTCCGAGAGGTGACAACGTATCGAATCGGCCGGCCCTGACATATTTGGAGCGCAACCCGGAGTTGCCGCCTATGGTCGGGATGACCACACGGTGTTTACCGACGTTGGTCGGTTAATGAGTCAGACCGCGACGATGCGTCGCGCCATTGGGGAGGTTCGTTGCGACACTAGAAATTACTCCCCTATAACTTTATCACTTAAGTCGTATGTACTAACCATTCTTGTTTTCATTTCAGATGGAGCGGACGATAATCGAGTTGGGCACCACAGCTGCAGTAGGGGAATACTGTATGCTCAGACACTCGGAGCTCGACTCTCCGGATATTATTGGGGAGCAGACGAAGAAGGCGGCGGAGAAGCTGATGCAGAATCAGCGAGATAAGCATGCCCAGGAGATGGCAGCACTCTGAGAAGAGCATAGCAAGGCAATTGACTCTTTGCTTCGAGCTCACCGCAGCGAGCTGACGGAGAATTCAGCTTTTCATATTGGGCAAAGGCACGCCCTAGAGCAATCCATAGAAACCCTCAAGGTCAACGAGAAGTACGCACAGTGCAAGTTGAAGGAAATCCGAGAGCAAACTGAGGAGAAGCTGAGGAAGGCCAAAGAGGAGAAAGCGGCCGATAAAAAAGCTCTCGGGAAAGCCACGGAGGAGGTTAAAGAGCTAAAAGCAAGAAATGAAGGCCTCCAATCCATCACCAATCGACTCCGGGCACGAATCACCAAGTTGCCGTCCCAGATCAAAGATTGCTTCCGAAAGATAATATGGGAGTACACAGTACACTCCCCTACTTTCCGGAATCTGGGGGCGTTATGTAATAGCCGAGAAAAAGGTATGTCGAAACAAATAGTAGGGAATGTAACGGTAAAGTCTAGATGAGAGATAATGAGAGATACGGGAACGAAAAAACGTAAAAGGGAACGAAGAATAGAAAAGTAAAGAGAAAGATAAAAGAGGGGTCAAAAGTAAAGGATGGATGGGTCAAAGTGTGAATTAGAAAAGTTAGGATGTCTATAAATAGGGGAGAGGAGGCCCAAAAACGAGCTAATCATCATTAAGACCCGAAAATCCCAAAAACGAGCTAATCATCACGGGAAATTGTCGCGGATTTCACGTGAAGAGGAAATTGTCGCGAAAATGAAACAGGTGTAAACTATCGCGGATTTGCATAGTGAAGAGAATTTTCGCGGATTTGCTTGGTGAAGAGAATTGTCACGGATTTGGTTTCAAGAGTAAATTATCGCGGATTTCATATTTCAGCATAGAATTATCGCGAATTTCAAGGAAATTCTAAATATAGGTGTTTTCGTCGCGTCTCGACGTCGGATCGTAAGAGGAACGGAACACGTAAGGTCTACGGTAACCACATAGTTAACAATAGGATAATAACGTCGAAATTTGAGTAACTAAAACGTATTACGAAATGCAGGAGAGCGCGGAAAGACTATAGCAAGCGAAAGCAACGGTAAGCGGAGTGAACACAATATAGTAAGGGAAGGTTCAGACTTAGGGAATGGGATTGGGTTAATATAGAAGGAAGAAATGATACGAACGAACGAGATAAATGATAATAAGACTCGGGGTGAGGAAGGATGGACTGTCCGACCGAACCCGGCATCGTGCCTAGTACCCGATTCGCCAAAGGAAGGGCATGCCTGATGAAGGGAACGATAAGTTCCAAAGAGGAAAAGATGCGTACGAAGAGGGCGGAACGGATCCGGGTGGAAAAAGGGGTAGCGCCTAAGTACCCACCCGGGGAAGGGATGCATATGGCCAGTCGCGTCATCCAACAGCTAACGGTTGGCTTGGGCGGGACATGCCCCGAGCATGTTAATCTCGGCAACAGAAAAGTTAATGAATGATGGAAATGATAAGGGTTAAAGAAGAGGGAAATAAGAAAACGGTTAAGTGAAATGGTTCATGTGTGTGTGTATGATGTAACTAAGAAGTAAGATAGATACTGTGTAGTGTGTGTGAAGTTTCCTTTAATAGATTGTGACCGCTTTACAGATTTTGTAGGTGACGCAGGTGAGATATGATAGGGACGGGGAAGGAGGTCGTCGGTTGTCCGGTGATAGAGTCCGGTCCTTCGGAGAACACTCTAAATTANAATCCACCACCGATCGACTCCGGGCACGAATCACCAAGTTGCCGTCCCAGATCAACGACTGCTTCCGAAAGTTAATATGGGAGTACACAGTACACTCCCTTACTTTCCGGAATCTAGGGGCGTTAGCTCATGCCAAGTCGAATGTCCTGTACTTCTTACGAGGGAGTGTCCAGACGCAGAGAATCCTGGGCATATCCCTGACAACTGAGGAGAAAAAGAAACTTAACCCCAAACTCAATGGGAAGTTCGAGCCTATACCCGGTGAGGACATGTTGGATTGTTCGCAGGATCTGTTCGGGGCGCTACATTTTAACTTGGATGAAGATCTTCACCAGCAACTCTACTCGGAGGATATCGAAACGGAGGAGGGCCCATCCCCGGATGCATTTAGGAGATTGGCTACTTTATTTCTGAGCCAATGGGCCCCCTCGTGGCGGAGCTCCTGAAGGATGATGATGTAATGGCGGCGTATGATCCTCAAATATATACCCCCGCTAGTGTGACTGGAGCTCGGGAGCGCCACAAAGATGAAATGGCGAGGTTTGCCTCCAAGAAGTTGGCCGCTGCAGGGCCTCAAGAAAAGGTGTCAACCCTCCATCCTCCCAAAAAATAAAGCTGGTGAAAAAGCGCCCCAGTGGGCCTGGTGAAGGCTCAGGCTCTCAGAAGAAGAAGAAATAAACTTCTAAATATGATTTCTTCACTTTTGTATTCTCTCCCCATTTTGTATTCCTCATGTGTATAAAATTCGTTTTTATTTTCCTTTCAATTTCTCCACTGTACTTTTAACAAAGAACCATACTCGGAATAACACAACGTCTCCCTTTCTCAACTTTCTTTTCTCGCCACGTTCCTCAAGGAATATATAACTCCGAATAATTCAATCTAAGCAATACACTTCCGAGATAATAAGAATATATATGAATCTCGGGTATGGATTCTCAATACTAACGCATACAATAATAATAACAATGATGCGTAAGAGTCCCCAGTGTAGCAGGGCTTATATAAATCTGCGATAACTCTAAGGCGAACGCCTAATTAAAATGAGTAGATACTTAAAATAAGTCCAACGCTCTACTTTCACCGATATATCTTCGCCACCGGTATATACTTACACCCGGGGCCATCACACACTTGCCGCATGTATATACTTACACCCGGGGCCATCACACACTCGCCACCGGTTTATACTTGCACCCGGGGCTCACACACTCGACCCTTCCATAAGACGGCGTCATCACTTACTCGGCCCGTCCATAAGACGGCGCCATCGTACTCTCGACCCGTTCATAAAACTGTGTCATTCGGCTCGTCCATAAGACGGTGCCATCGCACTCTCGACTCGTTCATAAAACGGTGTCATTCGGCCCGTCCATAAGACGATGCCATGCGGAAATAGACCAGCCTCCGGCGAGGGCGCGACCCTCGTCGCTCAACGTTCAAAATATTTTGACACAGTATTTAATTTGACGAGTTTGAAAATGATCGACTATAAGACAGGTGGTACATTGCGTTTCTAATCTAAGTTTTTTAATTTATTCCATCCTCCTTCGTACTAAAACGCAATGAACCTACTCCTACCTTACCAGTCCCCTAGTCGATTGAATTCATGTCGTCAAAAAAGATACATAAAAAATTAGAATATGACCACGAAAAAGAGGGGAAATTTTTATTTTCAAAAAAGATCGATGAGTCACGTCTATACATAATACTTGCGCAAATTGGAAATATGCCAAGTCCGTGGCTGCTCCTCCCCACTCATATTTGCGATTTTGTACGTTCCTTCCTTCACTACGGCCGTTACTCTGTACGGTGTAACGCCCTCAATATGGGCCTAGTTGTTTTGTAAAAATACGATAATTAAAATAGAAATATTCGAATGCAAATTTTAAACATAGTTCGAAACATGAAAATACGACAACATAATTTAGAGTATTCTCCAAAGGGCCGACTCTATCACCAGACAACCGACGACCTTCTTCCCATTCCCCTCATACCTCGTCCGCGTCACCTACAAAATCTGTAAAGCGGTCACAATTTATTAAAGGAAACTTCACATACGTACACGTTATCTTTTCGTTTCTTAATTAAACCGTACACGCACACGTGAATCATTCCACTTAACCGTTTTCCTTATTGTGTGTAACGACCCTAATTTGGGCCTAGTCGTTTTGTTAAAACATGATAATTAAAACGGAAATATTCGAAAGCAAATTTAATACATAGTACGGAACATTAAAGTACGACAACATAATTTAGAGTGTTCTCCGAAGGACCGGACTCTATCACCGGACAACCGACGACCTCCTTCCCCGTCCCTTTCANCATGCCTGATGAAGGGAACGATAAGTTCCAAAGAGGAAAAGATACGTACGAAGAGGGCGGAACGGATCCGGGTGGAAAAAGGGGTAGCGCCTAAGTACCCACCCGGGGAAGGGATGCATATGGCCCGTCGAGTCATCCAACAGCTAACGGTTGGCTTGGGCGGGACATGCACCGAGCATGTTAATCTCGGCAACAGAAAAGTTAATGAATGATGGAAATGATAAGGGTAAAAGAAGAGGGAAATAAGAAAACGGTTAAGTGAAATGGTTCATGTGTGTGTGTATGATGTAACTAAGAAGTAAGATAGATAATGTGTAGTGTGTGTGAAGTTTCCTTTAATAGATTGTGACCGCTTTACAGATTTTGTAGGTGACGCAGGTGAGATATGATAGGGACGGGGAAGGAGGTCGTCGGTTGTCCGGTGATAGAGTCCGGTCCTTCAGAGAACACTCTAAATTATGCAGTCGTACTTTAATGTTTCGAACTTTGTTTTAAATTTGCTTCCGAATACTTCCATTTTAATTATCATGTTTAACAAAACAACTAGGCCCAAATTAGGGTCGTTACACGTTAGCTCATGCCAAGTCGAATGTCCTGTACTTCTTACGAGGGAGTGTCCAGAGGCAGAGAATCCTGGGCATATCCCTGACAGCTGAGGAGAAAAAGAAACTTGACCCCAAACTCAACGGGAAGATCGAGCCTATACCCGGTGAGTACATGCTGGGTTGTTCGCAGTGTCCGTTCGGGGCGCTACATTTCAACTTGGATGAAGATCTTCACGAGCAACACTACTCGGAGGATATCGAAACGGAGGAGGGCCCATCCCCGGATGCATTTAGGAGATTGGCAACTTTATTTCCGGAGCCAATGGGCCCCCTCGTGGCAGAGCTCCTGAAGGATAATGATGTAATGGCGGCGTATGATCCTCAAATATATACCCCCGCTAGTGTGACTGGAGCTCCGGAGCCCCACGAAGATGAAATGGCGAGGTTCGCCTCCAAGAAGTTGGCCGCTGTAGGGCTTCAAGAAAAAGGCGTCAACCCTCCATTCTCCCAAAATATAAAGCTGGCGAAAAGCGCACCAGTGGGCCTGGTGAAGGCTCAGGTTCTCAAAAGAAGAAGAAATAGAGAAAAAAACTTCTAAATATGATTTCTTCACTTTTGTATTCTCTCCCCATTTTGTATTCCCCATGTGTAAAAAATTCGTTTTTGTTTTCCTTTCAATTTCTCCATTGTACTTTCAACAAAGAACCACACTCGGAATAATACAACCTCTCCCTTTCTCAACTTTCTTTTCTCGCCACGTTCCTCAATGAATATATAACTCCGAATCATTCAATCTAAGCAATACACTTCCAAGATAATAAGAATATATATGAATCTCGGGAATGGATTCTCAATAATAACGCATACAATAATAATAACAATGATGCGTAAGAGTCTCTAGTGTAGCGGGGCTTGTATAAGTCCGCGATAACTCTTAGGCGAACGCCTAATTAAAATGAGTAGATACTTAAAATAAGTCCACCGCTCTACTTTCACCGATATATCTTCACCACCGGTATATACGTACACCCGGGGGAATCACACACTTGCCGCCGGTATATACTTACACCCGGGGCCATCACACACTCGCCACCGGTTTATACTTGCACCCGGGGCTCACACACTTGACCCGTCCATAAGACGGCGCCATCACTTACTCGGCCCGTCCATAAGACGGCGCCATCGTACTCTCGACCCGTTCATAAAACGGTGTCATTCGGCCCGTCCATAAGACGGTGCCATCGCACTCTCAGCCCGTTCATAAAACGGTGACATTCGGCCCGTCCATAAGACGGTGCCATGCGAAAATGGAACAGCCTCCGGCGAGGGCCCGACCCTCGTCGGCGTGTCATGGAGGAGTCAGGAATATACTTGCACCCTTATTTGCCACGGAAACATACATCACAACAAACAGACCTCTTAACATACTCCAATAGTCATTATGTATAGACGGTTCTGCCGCGGACATGAAGACTCATCACGTTCAAAATATTTTGACACAATATTTAATTTGACGAGTTTGAAAATGATCGACAATAAGACAGGTGGTATATTGCGTTTCTAATCTAACTTATTTAACTTATTCCATCCTCCTTCGTACTAAAACGCAATGGACCTACTCCTACCTTACCAGTCCCCTAGTCGATTGAATTCATGTTGTCAAAAAAGATACTTAAAAAATTAGAATATGACCACAAAAAAGAGGGGATATTTAATTTTCAAAAAGATCGATGAGTCACGTCTATACATAATACTTGCGCAAATTGGAAATATGCCAAGTCCGTGGCAGCTCCTCCCCGGTCATATTTGCGATTTTGTATGTTCCTTCCTTCACTACGGCCGTTACTCTGTACGATCCTTCCCACTTTCGATCCAACTTGCCGACATGCTTCGAGACTTCCACTTTCTCAAGAATCAAGTCTCCAACCTTTAACAACATAGGTCAAACGCCTTTGTCGTGCTTCTTAGCCATCCGCCTTTTACATACCTCCATTCGTATTGCGGCTCTGTCACGGATATCATCAATACAGTGAAGGTCCAGCTTTCTCATATCCTCGTTCAACACTTCTTCATAAGCGATAACTCTTTCTGATAAAATAGTCACTTCTACCGGAGACACGGCCTCAGAGCCATACACTAAAGAGAAGGGGCTGATTCCGGTAGTGGACCTCGGTGATGTCCGATATGCCCAAATCACATTATGCAATTCATCCACCCAAGAGCCTTTGGATTCATCTATTCGTGTTTTCAGCTGTTGTAGGATAATACGGTTGATAACCTCTAGGAGCCCGTTTCTTTCTGGGTGAGCCACGGAGGTAAATCGCTGCTCGATTCCATAGCTCTCACACCATTCAATAACCCTCTTTCCGGCAAATTGCGTTCCGTTATCTGACACCAAAATCCTGAGAATTTCGAATCGACATACGATGTACCTCCAAAGGAAACGAATAACTTCATGTTCCCGAACTTCATAAAACGACATATGTGACACAGCTTCAACCTCTATCCACTTAAAGAAATGCTCCACAGCCCTGATACAGAACTTCTTTTGGCTAGGTGCCTTCGGAAATGGTCCTAAAATATCGATGACCCACATATTGAAAGGACATGTTGTCGGTAATGATTTCATACTAGCTCTCGATACATGATGCACGTTTGAATTGAACTGACAAGCAGAACAAGCCCGAAAAAAATTAACACAATCTTTCACCAGTGTTGGCCAAAAATAACCGGCCCTCTTAACCTTATTCGCTAAGGATCGACCTGCTGAATGATCACCACAATTCCCAGCGTGAACTTCTTCTATAACAGCCTTGCCCTGTACTGGGGACAAACATCGAAGATTTGGGCCTCCGAAATTCTTCTTATACAGCTTATCATCCACATAGACAAAATTTGTGGCTCTATGCATAGTTCTTCGGGCCTCGCCTTCGTCGGTTGGCAATTCTCTCTTGATTAGATAATTCACAATAGCATCCTTCCATGATGGCTCGTCGGTTACGACATCCAATAAAAACCATGTCTCATTCGAAAGTTCCAAATTAGCCACCTCGGCTGTCTGTTTCTCCGCAGGGCTGATAGAAGGTTGGTAGTGGATCATTGTTGTTATCTTTTACTCATCCGAGAGATCTAATATTGTCGCCGCCTTTGCATGATCGTCTGCACGCGTGTTTTCCTCCAATGGGATATATGTAAGTGTGAACATCTTAAGATTCTTAGCCGCCTCGTTGAGCTTTTCTAAATACTTCCACAAATGATTCCCATTGGTGCCGTATGTATCTGCAAATTGGTTCACCACTAACTGCGATTCAGAATAAGCATGCAAACGAACGATTCCAATTTCCACTGCCAAGTTAATACCAAATATCAAGGCTTCATACTCGGCGACGTTGTTAGTTGCAGGGAAGCGCAACTTTACAACATACTCATGTTCTTCACCAAATTTCCATTCTTTAAAATAAACACAAATACAGGCTCGCCCGGCAGACACCGATCCATCTACAAAGGCGTCCTAGTACTCCTGAATAACCAACTCTTCCGACCGAGTCATCTCTTCTATGAAATCCACTAACTCCTGGGCCTTAACGCTCGCCTGGAGATATACACTATCTGATACTGGCCCAACTCAATAATCCACTTTGCTAGCCTGGCAGAGGCATCAATCTTTGATAACACACTTCGGATAGGCTGATCTGTCAAGATTGCAATATGATGTCCTTGAATAAAGTGCCTCAATTTCCGCGAGGCGACTATCAGAACTAATACGAACTTCTCCAGATCAGTATATCGGGACTCTGCTCCCTGCAATTTCCTGCTCACATAATATATCGGTCTATGTTCTTTATCGCTAAGTCTGACCAACGCGGCGCTCAGTGCCTCTTTTGTCATTGCCAAGTATAAACACAACGGTTCCCCCGGTGAAGGAGGTGACATAAACGTTGGTTTACTCAGATAATCTTTCAAACTTTCAAAAGCTCTTCTACATTCGTCGTCCGAATACAAAAGGTTCGTCTTACGCAAAACCTTAAAAAATGGCAAACTTCTCTCTGTTGATCGTGAAATGAAGCGATTCAATGAGGCCAATCTTCCAGTTAGCCTTTGAACTTCCCTAACAATCGTCGAAGGGGTCATTTCCTGGATAGCTGTTATCTTGTCAGGATTCATCTGAATTCCTCTCTCGGATACCATAAAGCCGAGAAATTTGCCTCCTTTCACACAAAACGCGCACTTAATCTGATACAACTTCATTCTATACTTTCTCAGTACTCCAAAACAATCATTCAAATACTGGATGTTGTTATCCCCATGTTTACTTTTTATCAATATATCGTCGATATAAACCTCCAAAGATTTTCCGATCATATCTTTGAACATCGAATTCATTAAACGTTCATAGGTGGCCCCAGCATTTTTCAACCCAAATGGCATAACTCTATAGCAAAAATGCCTTTATTTGTCATAAATGATGTAAACAACTTGTCCTCACAATGCATAAAAATTTGATTATATCCCTTAAAAGCATCTAACATACTAAGGAATTCAAAGCCAAAGGCCGCATCCACCATCATGTCAATGGCCGGCAGTGGATACGGATCCTTCGGGCATGCGTTATTCAAATCAGTAAAATCAATGCAAACTCTCCAGCCACCATTCGAATTTGGGACCACCACTGGATTCGCGACCCAATCTGCGTATCTAACAGGCGCTATGAATCCTACCTGCAACAAACTTTCCACCTCTTCATCAATCGCCCTCTCTTTCTCAGGAGAAAACTTCCTCTTTTTCTGATGAATTGGTCGCACATATGGGTTAACATTGAGTCTATGAGAACAGACTTGGGGATCAACCCCCACATTATCCTGATAAGACCAAGCAAAAACATCTACATTACTTTGCCAAAAAGAAATTACCTCCTTCTCAACCTCTGGTGACAACTTGGAACCGATCGTCACTGTCTTTTAAAGATTACCGGGGAATAAGGGCACTGTCTTGATTCCCAAAGGCTCTATCTGCATATCGTTCTCTTTAAACTTCCTTAGAGACGGTCTGTCATTGTGTCAATAACCCGCGACATGCATCAATATTGTGGGAACCATACGCCCGTACTTCGATCACCCCATGATCTCGCAAACCTTCATCTTCTCGGATGTACTGTGTACATCTCAAGGCCAAATCTTCCATACATTCCGTGGGTCTCTTTTCAAAGAATTACACAATGGGTGTTCAGCTAGAATAAGCTGGAGTACCCCAACCTTCTCACTCACAGTAATCCGAGGTATCTTCCTACACTCGGCCTCAAAAAAACGGTAATAAAACCCAACAATCTTTCCGAAGAATCATACCGCAACGCGGTCAAAGAAGTAATAGACTTTATTGGCGTATTGAAAGGCACGAAAGCTGAATAGAATTGATCCTTAAAGTCTTGATATGAAACAATCGAACGCCTCGGTAACTGTTTTAACCATCGGATGGATGATTCCTTAAGAGAAGCGGCAAAAAGGAAACACATGGCCGCATCACTGAAATTCATCAAACTCACATGAATCTCCAAATTCGACATTTCAGCATGTGGGTCAGTCGACTCGCGATACTGTGGAAAATCCTTAGGCATTTCAATAAACTCAGAGCGAGTGGCTCCGATAATCGCCGTGGAAAAAGGAGATAAGGCATTTGAAGTGTTCCACGCACTTTGCAAAACTTCAAAAGATGGTAACGCCTTTCCTCGATAACCGATGGGCTCATTAGCCATCTCATTCTCAGTATAATCTCCCTCATAAGCTAAGGTCTGATGAGTATCTCGGGTATGTTCCCGGTACACTCGTCTCCTTTCCTGGCCAAGAACCAGGTTGGCCTCCAATTGATTCATCCTGGCCTCGTTTTGTTCCATCTTCCAGCTCATCTCCTTAATCTTTAACTCAATCAACTCTCCAATCATTTGAAGAGTATCGTTCTGCTCTCCGGTTGCTGCAGTATTTGCTAGCGGCTCCGGAACGCTATCAGTATCTTCCTTTAAGGACACGTCATTATCATGTTCTAGGGTAACATCATTCCTCCGGGCTCTCCTTTCAGCTTCAACTTGCTTTAATTGAGCGATTAAAGTACGTCTTCGCTCTTCCAAATCTTCATCGGTCTCCGCTTGACCCGCAGATCTAGAGCGCGCAGGTGCGAAAGGCGGGCATTATTACGTACTGCAACTCGGCCAATTCTTGCGAATTCATAACACTTAGATAAACAGTCGAGTGATCGAGGATAAAAACTTGGTGCCCTTTCGGATGAAAACCCGCTCCGAGAGGGCCGAATAGTTACATTTTGAGTAGGGGGCTCCTCCAGAACTGACGACCGAGCCCCCGGTAACGCAACAAAATCATCATTAACTTGAGGAATAGGATCCACCTCAATTTCTTCATCAAAAATTTCTTCATCAGAATTCCGAGTAGTCATGATAATAGAAATCCAAGCTCAGCAATAAAGCTCTCAATGGGATAAAAATCTCGGCCCCACAGACGGCGCCAAACTGATCTAGTCAAAAAATATTATGGGAATTTATTTTTAGATCAGTCAAATTTTAATTACTCAAAATTTAATTGTTGTGAGGACACGAGCGATATACGAGGTTGGGCCCACAATGTGTGAGCTTACGTCCTCGTGAGAGCGAAGCTCTACCTTGGTTTTCACTCTGATATTCAACAAATACAAGTGTAATGATATGACAACAACAATCAAGATGGAAACGTCTCGAAAAACGATCGAAAACACTCTATTGCGCCGGGAAGAGGTGCAATCGCGAGTTGTGGTCAATAACTCGCGACTACTGGCGATCACCCGCGCCTGGAATAGTGCAACAAGTCGCGAGGGTCAGGCTGTAGCAATAATTCACGACTGGAACAGTGCAATAAGGCGCAAGACTCAGGTTGTAGCAGTAAGTCGCGACTGGAACAATGCAAAAACAATAACTCGCGGCTACGTGCGATAAGACGAGACTACGAGCAAAAAGTCGCTAGTGTACAGTGCAGGAAAATGCAATCTTGCCTTGGGAAGCGTGATAACTGTCTCAACCTGTCCAAATGCACTAGGGCTTGTATTTATAGAGGAATCGAGCCCAACTTCGCTTACTTGAGCCCATAAGCCCAGTTTACTTCACTTAGCCCAAAACACTTAGATAACCTCCAATTATAATATAATAAATGCCATGCTGATCCCGAAGATTCGGGAACCTATCCCGATCAAGATATTAGTCGGAAATACGATGAGGAAATACCGGAAAACCTCGTAAATTAGTTCATTGCCTCCAAGCAGTGAATACGCAGCCACATAACATCGTTGCACCCGACCGGTGTGCTCCCGGGTGGCAAATTACGAAAATATTCCTGGCCCCGTCCGGGACCGAGATGACCCCAAACATCTCAAGATGCTTACAGAAACCTTATATGGGGCCCAGCGAGCCTGAATTGCGGGAATACCCCCTGAGACTGCCTTGTGATAAAATATGAAAATAAAGAAAATACTTCATAACCACGTCGGACGAGCCCCCGGGTAAGAATAAATACAAAAGAGAATATACCCGGGTAATATCAATCTCGCAAACCTTCATCTTCTCTGATGTATTGTGTACATCTCAGAGTCAAATCCTCCATACGTTCCGGGGAATCCCTATTCAAAGAATTACATAACGGATGTCCAGCTAGAATGAGCTGGAGCACCCCAACCTTCTCACTAACAGTGATCCGAGGTTTCTTCCTACAATAGGCCTCAAAACGGGTAATAAAACCCAACAATCTTTCCGAAGAGTCATACCGCAACGCGGTCAAAGAAGTAATAGATTTTATCGGCGTATTGAAAGGCGCGAAATCCGAATAGAATTGATCCTTGAACTCCTGATAAGAAACAATCGAACGCCTTGGTAAACGATTAAACCATATGAGGGCTGATTCCTTAAAAGAAGCGGCAAAAACGAAGCACATGGCCGCATCACTGAAATTCATCAAACTCACATGAATCTCCAAATTCGACGTTTGAGCATGTGGGTTAGTCGACCCGCGATACTATGGAAGATCCTTGGCATTTCAATAAACTCAGAGCGAGTGGCTCCGATAATGGCCATGGAAAATGGCAATAGAGCGTTGAACGTGTTCCAAGGACATTGCAAAACTTCCACTGACGGCATAACTTTTCTTCGATTTCCAATGGGCTCATTAGCCTTCTCATTCTCAATGTAATCTCCCTCATAAGCTGAGCTCTGATGAGTATCTCGGGTGTGCTCCACGTACACTCGTCTCCTTCCGGGCCAAGAGTCAAGTTGGTCTCCAACTGACTCATTCGGGCATCGTTCTGTTCGATTTTCGCGCTTAGTTCTTTGAATTTCAGCTCAATTAGCTCTCCAGTCTTTTGCAGAGTATCGTTCTGCACTCCGGTTGTTGCAATATTCACTCGCGGCTCCGTAACATGATCAGTATCTTCTCCCTCTGCCTCATCATTAACGGGTTCCGGGGTAACAATGTTCCTCCGGGTTCTCCTTTGAGCTTCGACTTGCTCCAATTGGGCGATTAAGGTACGCCTTCACTCTTCCAAATCTTCTTCTGTTTCGTTTGACCCACAGATCTAGAGCGTGCAAATGGCAAAAGGTGGGCATTATTACGGACTACAACTCGGCCAATTCTTGCGAATTCATAACACTTAGATAAACATTGGCGTGATCGAGGATAAAAACTTGGTGCCCTTCCGGAAGAAATCCCGAGAACTTCGTATATTGATCCTTTACCTTTAGATAGCGAATACGCAACCACGTAACATCATTGCACCTGACCGGTGCACTCCCGGGTGGCAAATGACGAAAATACCCCTGGCCCTGTCCGGGGCCGCAATGACCCGAAACATCTCAAAATGCTTAAAGAGAATTTATACGGGGCCCAGCAAGCCAGAATTGCGAGAATACCACTTGAGAATGCCATCCGATAAGAATACGAAAATACCGAAAATACCAATAACCACGCTGGATGAGCCCCCCGGGTAAGGATAAATACAAGAGAATATACCCGGGTAATATCACAATTCAAGTTTAATTGAAATCAAAGTCATCACACCTAGTACATGTGAAACTATGTGAAAAATGAGGCAAATGATATTCATACAAATCACATTATAAATTTGGTAAAAAAAAGTGTATTCAAACTAAATAAGTCTAATATCACGAATACTTGTTGTATATACAAAAAAAGTATGTTCTAAAACGGAATAATCGCACAAGTCATAACAACACGACTTCATGTCATAGCATATTAACTGTAGTTTAATCACATAAATCATATTATAACCAAGTTATTCTAGGTTTTAAAAACATGTATTCATGTTTTAACAACATCAATTCAAGTTTAATTGAAATCAAAATCAGCACACCTAGAACATGTGGAACTATGTGAAAAATGAGCCAAATGATATTCATACGAATCACATTGTAAATTTAGTAAAACCAAGTGTATTCAAACTAAATAAGTCTAACATCACGAATACATGATGTATATACATAGAAAGTATATTCTATAACGGAATGATCGTGCAAGTCATAACAACACAACTTTATGTCATAGCATTTAAACTATAGTTTAATCACATAAATCATGATATAACCAAGTTATTCTTGGTTCTAACAACATGTATTCATGTTTCACCAACATCAATTCTAGTTTAATTGAAATCAAAATCAGCACAACTAGAACATGTGGAACTATGTGAAAAATGAGCCAAATGATATTCATACAAATCACATTGTTAATTTAGTAAAACCAAGTGTATTCAAACTAGATAAGTCTAACATCACGAATACATGTTGTATATACACAGAAAGTATATTCTATAACGGAATGATCATGCAAGTCATAACAACACAACTTTATGTCATAGGATTTAAACTATAGTTTAATCACATAAATCATGGTATAACCAAGTTATTCTTGGTTCTAACAACATGTATTCATGTTTCACCAACATCAATTCTATTTTAATTGAAATCAAATACATCACACCTAGAACATGTGGAACTAATGTGAAAAATGAGCCAAATGATAATCATACAAATCACATTGTAAAGTTGGTAAAACCAAGTGTATTCAAACTAAATAAAGCCTAACATTACGAATACTTGATGTATATACAAAAAAAATAAGTTCAAAAACGGAATGATCGTGCAAGTCATAATCAAATGAATCATGGTATAACCAAGTGATTCTTTGTTCTAACAACATGTATTCATGTTTTAACAACATCAATTCAAGTTTAATTGAAATCAAAATCAGCACACCTAGAACATGTGGAACTATGTGAAAAATGAGCCAAATGATATTCATACAAATGACATTGTAACTTTAGTAAAACCAAGTGTATTCAAACTAAATAAGTCTAAAATCACGAATACATGTTGTATATACAAAGAAAGTATGTTCTAAAACGGAATGATCGTGCAAGTCATAACAAAACGATTTTATATCATAGCATTTAAACTATAGTTGAATCACCTTGTTATGGTCCCTTTTTAGGGGGTACCAACAGTTGTCCGGTTCGTTCAACAAACGAACTCGGTTCTGATTTATTTTAGATGTGGAAGACGATAAAAAGCTGGAAATAAGTAAATGCACAGCGATGTATAGTGGAAATCCCAGGAATTGGGGTGAAAACCACTTGACTAAGAGCAGATTATGCTCTTAGCATGTTCACTAATCGAATAATTCATAATCAATACAGTAGAGGCTAAAGAAAATGACAAGGAAAAGAAAGCGGTAAGAATTCCGGCAAGGTAACGGCCTGTTCTTCCACGTCCAAAGGGTCCTCCTATTTCCGTCGTCTTGGCCTGTATTTATAGAGTTCATATCGTGTGTAAATCACGCTCCGTAACCACCTCTGACAGGTTTGTTAGAGGTTGTTATCGCGGGATGTAAAACGAGGTTGGGACCGAGGCGTGGTCTGCGTGATCGGGCCCGAAGCGTGGTAAACGTGGGAAGGCCCGAAGCGTGGAAAACGTGAGATGTGACCGTTCTGTAACCGTTCGGACCGAACTCAGGTGCCAGCTGTCAGAAAACGATTTATTTCGTTCAAGGTTATCTTTCCTCTCGTTGAACATCGGGCCGCTCTTTCTTACGTGTGTAAATGGGCTGTAGGGGTTCCTTTTCACTATTTGAATCGGCCCAACGGTTGCTGGGCCTCACCCATCACAAGGTACCCGATCCTAAAGTTCTCATCACACCTATATCTTGGTATAACCAAGTTATTCTTGGTTCTAACAACATGTATTCATGTTTTAACAATATCAATTCACGTTTAATTGAAATCAAAATAAGCACAACTAGAACATGTGGAACTATGTGAAAAATGAGCCAAATGATAATCATACAAATCACATTGTAAAGTTGGTAAAACCAAGTGTATTCAAACTAAATAAAGCCTAACATTACGAATACTTGATGTATATACAAAAAAAATAAGTTCAAAAACGGAATGATCGTGCAAGTCATAATCAAATGAATCATGGTATAACCAAGTGATTCTTTGTTCTAACAACATGTATTCATGTTTTAACAACATCAATTCAAGTTTAATTGAAATCAATATCAGCACACCTAGAACTTGTGGAACTATGTGAAAAATGAGTCAAATGATATTCATACGAATCACATTGAAAATTTGGTAAAACCAATTGTATTCAAACTAAATAAAGCCTAACATCAGGAATACTTGTTGTATATACAAAATATTTAAGCTCAAAAACGGAATGATCGTGCAAGTCATAAAAAAAACCACTTCATGTCATAGCATTTAAACTATAGTTTAATCACATAAATCATGGTATAACCAAGATATTCTTGGTTATAACAACATGTATTCATGTTTTATTAACATCAATTTAAGTTTAATTGAAATCAAAATCAGCACACGTAGAACATGTGGAACTATGTGAAAAATGAGCCAAATGATATTCATACAAATCACAATGTAAATCAAAATGATATCCTCGATAAAATATCATTCTTTTCGTCTTCTACTACATAAGGGTTGCAATCCGATACACATTCTTCATCTATACCACTCTAGTGTTAGGAATCCCGTACCCTCACAATACATAACAAGCTCCAAGCTCAGCACAAGAGCTCTCAATGGGATTATGTCTCGAGTCCCCACGCACGGCGCCAAACTGATCTAGTCTAAAAATATTTTGGGTATTTATTTTTAGATCAGTCAATTTTTTAATTATTCGGAGTTCAATTTATGTGGGGACACGAGCGATATACGAGGTTGGGCCCACAATGTGTGTGCTTACGTCCTCAGGAGAGTGAAGCTCTACCTTGGTTTTCACTATGATTTTCAACAAATACAAGTACAATGATATAATAACAACAACATGGATGAGAACGGCTCGGAGAATGATCGAAAACACTCCGTTACGTCAAAACTGCCGAAAACTCGCGAGTGAGGGGGTGGTCGCGAGTTTTCGAACGAAAACTCGGGAATGGCACTATTCCAGCAAGGTCTCGCGAACAGTATGTGCCTAACAGAAACTCGCGAACAGTAACTCCGAACAAGATCTCGCGAACAGTAACTTGAATGTGCAGTCGCGAGATTTGGTGTGAAATCTCGCGAATAGTGGCACAAACAGGCTGGTCGCGAGATTTGGTACGAAATCTCGCGAACATTACCTGAAAAACGAAGTCTCGGGAATCCTGACGAAAGTCTTGCATTTGGAGATACAAAAAGAGTCAGTGTCCTTTTTCACTGTCTTGGGGCTTATATTTATAAAGAAATCCAGCCTAATTAGTAAGTTTCAGGCCTAGGAGCCCAATTTCATTGGATTAATCCCAAAGTACCTAAACAATATTCATTTAAATTAGAATAATTGTCATTCCGCAATAGAACTTCGGAAATGTATCTCGATCGAGAATTAGCCGGAAATATCGATGAGAAAATGCCATAGAACCTCGTAAAATAATTCACTGTTTCCAGGTATCAAATATTCAGCCAAAATTGTTGCCACAACTTACCGGCACGCTCCTCGGGTGGAAAATTACGAAAATACCCTTGGCCCTGCCCGGGTTAGAATATGTCCGAAACTGCTAGAAACGTAAGTTAAATGCTAATATGCAGGCTGATATCACCCTGAGATATTTATTATTCGAGGACACATATATTTCTATATAGTCATTCCCAAGTCGAGAAATGAAGCAGATCGAGATATTTTGATGATTGACATTGTTTAAAGCTTATCGTGGTATTTGGATCGGGTAACTTATTTATTGGACCATTGTGCCTAATTTAGATATTAATGGGTCATTATTTATTGGATTCCATTATTGGTGGGTCTAGTGAGTTATAATTGGGCTGGACAAATCACCAATATAAACATGATTAAAGTGTTAAGGAAGGGAGCTTGGATTCTTGACCTAAGGAGGAGGCCGCTATTCTTTTCTTTTTCGCCCGGGAAACCTACGACTACGGCCATCAAAATACGATCTTTTTTCTTTGGTTTTCTACCTCATGTTCTCATATTGTAAATCTACGAACTTGACATTTATAGTGGATTCAAAGGCTTCGGCAGGGGTGGTTTTTTATCATTTCTTTTACAGAAAGGTTTTCCACCTACAAAAATCGTGTCTTTTTACTTCTTGCTTTCGTATTACTTTTTCGTTCGACCCCTATCCGTAAAAGGGGTCTAAATTTTGTTATTGCGGATTTTTAGCAGCAATAACATTGGCTCCGTCTGTGGGGACGTTTTTAATCCCATTGAGTTTTTATCCGGAGTTTAGGATGAAAAACGCGAATATATTTTAGATTCAGCGCAGCTTCGGTATTAAGTTTGTTTCTGATTATTGAACCATTGGATCGGTCTGAAATTTTGATATATAGTTATAAACATATTTATCTCGGTTCTGAACGGTAAAGATCGAATTTTATGGTCGTTT
>RWGZ01000110.1:561036-582387 GCA_009725065.1 Utricularia reniformis
CAAGTTTTTCTTTGATCTAACAACATGTATTCATGTTTTAACAACATGAATTCAAGTGTAATTGAATTCAAAATCATCACACCTAGAACATGTGAAACTATGTGAAATATGAGACAAATGATATTCATGCAAATCACATTGTAAAATTGGTAAAGTCAAGTGTATTCAAACTAAATAAAGGCTAACATCACGAAAACTTGTTGTATATACAAAAAAATTAAGTTCGAAAACGGAATGATCGTGCAAGTCATAACGACTTGACTTCAAGTCATACCGTTTAAATTATAGTTAAATCACATAAATCATGGTATAATCAAGTTTTTCTTTGATCTAACAACATGTATTCATGTTTTAACAACATGAATTCAAGTTTAATTGAAATCGAAATCATCACACCAGAACATGTGGAACTATGTGAAAAATGACACAAATGATATTCGTACAAATCACACTTTAAATTTAGTAAAACCAAGTGTATTCAAACTAAATAAGGGGTAAAATCACAAATACTTGTTGTATATATACAAAAAAAGTCATAACAACTTGACTTCAAGTCATAGCATTTAAATTATAGTTAAATCACATAAATCATGGTATAACAAAGTTTTTATTTGATCTAACAACATGTATTCATGTTTTAACAACATGAAATCAAGTGTAATTGAATTCAAAATCATCAAACCTAGAACATGTGAAACTATGTGAAATATGAGCCAAATGATATTCATGCAAATCACGTTGTAAAATTGGTAAAGTCAAGTGTATTCAAACTAAATAAAGGCTAACATCACAAAAAACTTGTTGTATATACAAAAAAATTAAGTTCGAAAACGGAATGATCGTGCAAGTCATAACGACTTGACTTCAAGTCATACCATTTAAATTATTGTTAAATCACATAAATCATGGTATAATCAAGTTTTTCTTTGATCTAACAACATGTATTCATGTTTTAACAACATGAATTCAAGTTTAATTGAAATCGAAATCATCACACCAGAACATGTGGAACTATGTCAAAAATGACCCAAATGATATTCGTACAAATCACACTTTAAATTTAGTAAAACCAAATGTATTCAAACTAAATAAGGGGTAAAATCACAAATACTTGTTGTATATATACAAAAAAAGTAAGTTCGAAAACGGAATGATCGTGCAAGTCATAACGACTTGACTTCAAGTCATAGCATTTAAGTTATAGTTATAAACATAAACCATAGTATAACCAAGTTTTTCTTTGATCTAACAACATGTATTCATGTTTTAACAACATGACTTCGAGTTTAATTGAAATCAAAATCATCACACCTAGAACATGTGGAATTAGGTGAAAAATTAGCCAAACGATATTCATACAAATCACATTGTAAATTTGGTTAAACCAAGTGTATTCAAAGTAAATAAGGGTAAAATCGTGAATACATGTTGTATATAAAAAAAAAGTAAGTTCGAAAACGGACTAATCGTGTAATTCATAACAACATGACTTCATGTCATAGTATTTGAACTATAATTAAATCACATAAATCATGGTATAACCAAGTTTTTCTTTGATTTAACAACATGTATTCATGTCTTACAACATGAATTCGAGTGGAATTGAAATCAAAATCATCACACCTAGAACATGTGGAACTATCTGATAAATGAGCCAAATGATATTTATACAAATCACATTTTAAATTTATTAAAACCAAGTGTATTCAAACAAAATAAGGGGTAAAATCACAAATACTTGTTGTATATACAAAAAAAGTAAGTTCGAAAACAGAATGATCGTGCAAGTCATAAAAACATGACTTCAAGTCATAGCAATTAAACTATATTTTAATCACGTAATCATGGTATAAGCAAGTTATTCTATGTTCTAACAACATGTATTCATGTTTTAACAACATGAATTCAAGTTTAATTGAAATCAAAATCATCACACCTAGAACATGTGGAACTATGTGAAAAATGAGCCAAATGATATTCATACAAATCACATTGTAAATTTGGTAAAATCAAGTGTATTCAAACTAAATAATGCCTAAAATCACGAATACTTGTTCTATATACAAAAGAGATAAGTTCGAAAACAGAATGATTGTGCAAGTCATAACAATATGACTTCATGTCATAACATTTAAACTATATTTTAATCACATAAATCATGGTATAACCAAGTTATTCTATGTTTTAACAACATGTATTCATTTTTAACAACATGAATTAAAGTTTAATTGAAATCAAAATCATCACACCTAGAACAGTTGGAACTATGTGAAAAATGAGCCAACTGATATTCATACAAATCACATTGTAAATTTGGTAAAATCAAGTGTATTCAAATTAAATAAAGCCTAAAATCACGAATACTTGTTCTATATACAAAAGAGATAAGTTCGAAAACGGAATGATTGTGCAAGTCATAACAATATGACTTCATGTCATAGCATTTAAACTATAGTTTAATCACATAAATCATGGTATAACCAAGTTATTCTATGTTTTAACATGTATTCATTTTTAACAACATGAATTTAAGTTTAATTAAAATCAAAATCATCACATCTAGAATATGTGGAACAGTGTGAAAAATGACCCAAATAATATTCGTACTAATCACATTGTAAATTTGGTAAAACCAAGTGTATTCAAAGCAAATAAGGGGTAAAATCACGAATAATTGTTGTATATACAAAAAAAGTTAGTTCGAAAACGGATTGATCGTGCAAGTCATAACAACACGACTTCATGTCATAGCATTTAAACTATAGTTAAATCACATAAATCATGGTATAACTAAATTATTCTATGTTCTAACAACACATATTCATGTTTTAACAACATGAATTCAAGTTTAATTGAAATCAAAATCATCACTCCTAGAACATGTGGAACTATGTGAAAAATGAGCCAAATGATATTCATACAAATTACATAGTAAATTTTGTTGAACCAAGTGTATTCAAAGAAAATGAGGGGTAAAATAACGAATACTTGTTGTCTATTCGAAAAAAGTAAGTTCGAAAACGGAATAATCGTGCAAGTTATAACAACATGACATCATTTCATAGCATTAAAAATATAGTTTAATCACATAAATCATGGTATAACCAAGTTATTCTATGTTCTAACAACATATATTCATGTTTTAACAACATGAATTCAAGTTCAATTGAAATCAAAATCATCACACCTAGAACATGTGAAACTATGTGAAAATGACCCAAATAATATTCGTACAAATCACATTGTAAATTTGGTAAAACCAAGTGTATTAAAAGCAAGTTATGGGTAAAATCATGAATACTTTTTGTTAATACCAAAAATTAAGTGCGAAAACGGAATGATCGTGTAAGTCATAACAATATGTCTTCATGTTATAGCATTTAAATTATAGTTAAATCACATAAATCATGGTATAACCAAGTTTTCCTTTGATCTAACAACATGAATTCGTGTTGAATTGAAATCAAAATCATCACACCTAGAACATACGGAAATATGTGAAAAATTACCCAAATGATATTCGTACAAATAACATTGTATATTTCGTAAAACCAAGTGTATTCAAAGTAAATAACGGGTAAAATCATGAATTCTTGTTGTTAATAAAAATCAAGTTCGAAAACGGAATGACCGTGCAAGTCATAACAATATGACTTCATGTTGTAGCATTTAAACTATATTTAAATCACATAAATCATGGTATAATCAAGTTTTTCATTGATCTAACAACATGTATGCAAGTTTTAACCACATGAATTCGAGTTGAATTAAATCAAAATCATCACACCTAGAACGTGTAGAACTATGTGAAAAATGAGCCAAATTATATTCATACAAATCACATTGTAAATTTGGTAAAACCAAGTGTATTCAAAGTAAATAGGGTTAAAATCACGAATACTTGTTGTATATACAAAAGAAATAAGTTCGAAAACGCAGTGATCGTGCAAGTCATAACAACATGACTTCATGTCATAGCATTTAAACTATAGTTTAATCACTTAAATCATGGTATAACCAAGTTATTCTATGTTCTAACAACATTATTCATGTTTTAACAACATGAATTCAAGTTTAATTGAAATCAAAATCATCACACGTAGAACATGTGGAACAATGTGAAAAATGAGCCGAATGATATGCATACAAATCACATTGTAAATTTTGTCAAATCAAGTGTATTAAAACTAAATAAAGGCTAAAATCACGAATACTTGTTCTATATACAAAAGATATAAGTTCGAAAATGGAATGATTGTGCAAGTCATAACAACATGACTTCATGTCATAACGTTTAAAAAATAGTTTAATCACATAAATCATGGTATAACCAAGTTATTCTATGTTCTAACAACATATATTCATGTTTTAACAACATGAATTCAAGTTCAATTGAAATCAAAATCATCACACCTACAACATGTGAAACTATGTGAAAATGACCCAAATAATATTCGTACAAATCACTTTGTAAATTTGGTAAAACCAAGTGTATTCAAAGCAAATTAGGGGTAAAATCATGAATACTTGTTGTTAATACAAAAAATTAAGTTCGAAAACGGAATGATCGTGTAAGTCATAACAATATGACTTCATGTTATAGCATTTAAATTATAGTTAAATCATACAAATCATGGTATAACCAAGTTTTTCTTTGATCTAACAACATGAATTCGTGTTGAATTGAAATCAAAATCATCACACCTAGAACATATGGAAATATGTTAAAAATTACCCAAATGATATTCGTACAAATAACTTTGTAAATTTGGTAAAACCAAGTGTATTCAAAGTAAATAAGATGTAAAATCATGAATTCCTGTTGTTAATACCAAAAATTAAGTTCGAAAACGGAATGATTGTACAAGTCATAACAATATGACTTCATGTTGTAGCATTTAAACTATATTTAAATCGCATAAATCATGGTATAACCAAGATTTTCATTGATCTAACAACATGTATGCAAGTTTTAACCACATGAATTCGAGTTGAATTGAAATCAAAATCATCACACCTAGAACATGTGGAACAATGTGTAAAATGACCCAAATGATATTCGTACAAATCACATTGTAAATTTAGTAAAACCAAGTGTATTCAAATTAAATAAGGGATAAAATCACGAATACTTGTTGTATATACAAAAAAAGTAAGATTGAAAACGGAATGATCGTGCAAGTCATAACAATATGACTTCATGTCATAGCATTTAAACTATAGTTAAATCACATAAATCATGATATAACCAAGTTTTTCTTTGATCCAACAACATGTATTCATGTTTTAACAACATGAATTCAAGTTTAATTGAATTCAAAATCATCACACATGGAACATGTGAAACTATGTGAAAAATGAGCCAAATGATATTTATGCAAATCACATTGTAAATTTGGTAAAATCAAGTGCATTCAAACTAAATAATGGCTAACATCACGAATACCTGTTGTATATACAAAAAAAGTAAATTCGAAAACGTAATGATCGTGCATGTCAAAACAACATGACTTCATGTCATACCATTTAAACTATAGTAAAATCACATAAATCATGGTATAACCAAGTTTTTGTTTGATCTAACAACATGTATTCATGTTTTAACGACATGAATTCAAGTTTAATTGAAATCAAAATCATCACACTTAGAACATGTGTGTTATGGTCCCTTTTTAGGGGGTACCAACAGTCGTCCGGTTCGTTCAAACAACGAACTCGGTTCTAATTTATAAAAGATATGGAGAACGATTAAAAGTTTAAATCAAAGTAAGAACACAACATATATAGTGGAAACCCCGTAAAATGGGGAGAAAACCACTCGACCAAGAGCCGATTATGCTCTTGGTCTGCTCACTAATGAAAATAAGAGAAGTTTACACAAAGCAATCTAATGAAAATGACTAAGTATAGAAAGCAGTAAGAATCTGGGCAGCGTAACAGCCTGTTCTCCTGCGTCCAAAGGGTCCTGTTTTTTCCTTCGTCCTGCCCTGCATTTATAGAGTTGCCGGCGAGTGTAATCCACGTTCTGTAACCGCCTCTGACAAGTTTGTTAGAGGTTGTTATCGCAGGATGTAAAACGAGGCTGGGACCGATGTGTGGTCTGCGTGATCGGGCCCGAAGCATGATAAACGTGACAGGGCCCGAAGCGTGGAACGCGTGAGCCTGTAACCGTTTCA
The DNA here is from genome assembly GCA_009725065.1 of Utricularia reniformis. Taxonomy (NCBI): domain Eukaryota; kingdom Viridiplantae; phylum Streptophyta; class Magnoliopsida; order Lamiales; family Lentibulariaceae; genus Utricularia; species Utricularia reniformis. The sequence continues at coordinate 567,213 of RWGZ01000110.1, forward strand.
TAACCGTTAGGACCGAACCTCGGAGCCAGCTGGCAGATAACGCTTATTTTACACTAAGGTTATCTTCGGTCCTCCGTATTGAACATCGGGCCACTCTTCCTAAAGGTGTGTGTAATTGGGCCGTGAGAATTCGTTTTGATTATTTAAATTGGCCCAACCGTTATCGGGCCTTACCCATTGCAGGGGTACCCGGTCCTAGAGTTCTCATCAATGTGGAACTATGTGAAAAATGAGCCAAATTATATTCATACAAATCACATTGTAAAATTGGTAAAACTAAGTGCATTCAAACTAAATAAAGGCTAACATCACGAATACTTGTTGTATATTCAAAAAAATCAAGTTCGAAAACGGAAAGATCGTGCAAGTCATAACAACATGACTTAATGTCAGAGCATTTAAACTATAGTTAAATCACATAAATCATAGTATAAACAAGTTTTTTAACAACATGTATTCATGTTTTAACAACATGAATTCAAGTTTAATTGAAATCAAAATCATCACACTTAGAACATGTGGAACTATTGGAAAAATGAGCCAAATGATATTAGTACAAATCACATTCTAAATTTGGTAAAATCAAGTGTATTAAAACTAAATAAGTGGTAAAATCACGAATACTTGTTGTATATACAAAAGAAATAAGTTCCAAAACGGAATGATCGTGAAAGCGATAACAACATGACTTCATGTCATAGCATTTAAACTATAGTTTAATCACATAAATCATGGTATAACCAAGTTATTCTATGTTCTAACAACATGTATTCATGTTTTAACAACATGAATTCAAGTTTAATTGAAATCAAAATTATCACACGTAGAACATGTGGAACTATGTGAAAAATGACCCAAATGATTTTCGTACAAATAACATTGTAAATTTGGTAAAACCAAGTGTGTAATAGCCGAGAAAAAGGTACAATGAAACAAATAGTAGGGAACGTAGCGGTAAAGTCTAGACGAGAGATAATGAGGAATACGGGAACGAAAGAACGTAAAAGGAAACGAAAAATGGAAAAGTAAGGAAAAAGATAAAAAGGGGGTCAAAAGCAAAGGAATGAGGGGTTAAAGTGAGAATTAGAAAATTAGGATGTCTATAAATAGGGGTGAGAAGGCCCAAAAACGAGTTTATCATCATTAAGACACGAAAATTCGAAAATTGATGCGAAGAAGGAAATTGTCGCNACGCGTGCGTGTACGGTGTAACTAAGAAGTGAAAAGATAATGCGTAGTGTGTGTGAAGTTTCCTTTAATAGATTGTGACCGCTTTACAGATTTTGTAGGTGACGCAGACGAGATATGATAGGGATCGGGGAAGGAGGTCGTCGGTTGTCCGATGATAGAGTCCGGTTTTTTGGAGAATACTCTAAATTATGCTGTCGTACATTCATGTTTCGAACTATGTTTTAAATTTGCATTCGAATGTTTTCGTTTTAATTATCATGTTTTAACAAAACTACTAGGCCCAAATTAGGGTCGTTACAAAATGTATTCAAAGTAAATAAGGGGTAACATCACGAATACTTGTTGCATATACAAAAAAATTAAGTTCAAAAACGGAATGATCGTGCAAGTCATAACAACATGACTTCATGTCATCGCATTTAAACTATAGTTAAATCACATAAATCATGGTATAACCAAATTTTTTATTGATCTAACAACATGAATTCGAGTTGAATTGAAATCAAAATCATCACACCTAAAACATGTGGAACTATGTGAAAAATGAGCCAAATGATATTCATACAAATCACATTGTAAATTTGGTAAAACCAAGTGTATTCAAAGTAAATAGGGGTTAAATTCACGAATTCTTGATGTATATAAAAAAAAGTAAGTTCGAAAACGGAATGATCGTGCAAATTATAACAACATGACTTCATGACATAGCAATTAAACTATAGTTTAATCACATAAATCATGGTATAACCAAGTTATTCTATGTTCTAACAACATGTATTCATGTTTTAACAACATGAACTCAAGTATAATTGATATCAAAATCATCACACCTACAACATGTGGAACTATGTGAAAAATGAGCCAAATGATATTCATACAAATCACATTGTAAATTTCTTAAAACCAAGTATATTCAAAGTAAATAAGGGGTAAAATCACGAATACTTGTTGTATATACAAAAAAATTAATTTCGAAAACGGAATGATCGTGCAAGTCATAACAACATGACTTCATGTCATAGCATTTAAACTATAGTTAAATCACATAAATCATGGTATAACCAAGTTTTTCTTCGATCTAACAACATGTATTCATGTTTTAACAACATGAATTCAAGTTTAATTGAAATCAAAATCATCAAACCTAGAACATATGGAACTATGTGAAAAATGACCCAAATGATATTCGTACAAATAACATTGTAAATTTGGTAAAACCAAGTGTATTCAAAGTAAATAAGGGGTAAAATCACGTATACTTGTTGTATATACAAAAAAAGTAAGTTCGAAAACGGAATGATTGTGCAAGTCATAACAGAATGACTTCATGTCATAGCATTTAAACTATAGTTTAATCACATAAATCATGGTATAACCAAGTTTTTCTTTGATCTAACAACATGTATTCATGTGTTAACAACATGAATTCGAGTTGAATTGACATCAAAATCATCACACCTAGAACATGTAGAACTATGTGAAAAATGAGCCAAATGACACATTGTAAATTTGGTAAAACCCAGTGTATTCAAACTAAATAAAGGCTAACATCACGAATACTTGTTGTATATACAAAGAAAGTAAGTTCGAAAACAGAATGATCGTGCAAGTCATAACAACATGACTTCATGTCATAGCATTTAAAATATAGTTTAATCACATAAATCAAGGAATATCCAAGTTTTTCTATGTTCTTTCAACATATATTCATGTTTTAACAACATGAATTCAAGTTTAATTGAAATAAAAATCATCACACCTAGAACATGTTGAACTATGTGAAAATGAGCCAAATGATATTCATACAAATCACATTGTAAATTTGGTAAAACCAAGTGTATTCAAAGTAAATAAGGGGTAACATCACGAATACTTGTTGTATATACAAAAAAAGTTAGTTCGAAAACGGAATGATCGTGCAAGTCATAACAACATGACTTCATGTCATAGAATTTAAACTATAGTTTAATCACATAAATCATGGTATAACCAAGTTATTCTATGATCTAACAACATATATTCATGTTTTAACAACATGAATTCAAGTTTAATTGAAATAAAAATCATCACACCTAGAACATGTTGAACTATGTGAAAATGAGCCAAATGATATTCATACAAATCACATTGTAAATTTGGTAAAACCAAGTGTATTCAAAGTAAATAAGGGGTAACATCACGAATACTTGTTGTATATACAAAAAAAGTTAGTTCGAAAACGGAATGATCGTGCAAGTCATAACAACATGACTTCATGTCATAGAATTTAAACTATAGTTTAATCACATAAATCATGGTATAACCAAGTTATTCTATGCTCTAACAACATGTATTCATGTATTAACAACGTGAATTCAGGATAATTAAAATCAAAATCATCACACTTAGAACATATGGAACTATGTGAAAAATGAGCCAAATGATATTCATACAAATCACTTAGTAAATTTGGTAAAATCAAGTGTATTCAAACTAAATAAAGGCTAAAATCACGAATACTTGTTCTATATACAAAAGAGATAGGTTCGAAAACGGAATGATTGTGCAAGTCATAACAACATGACTTCATGTCATAGCATTTAAACAATAGTTTTATCACATAAATCATGGTATAACCAAGTTATTCAATGTTCTAACAACATGTATTCATGTTTTAACAACATGAATTTAAGTTTAATTGAAATCAAAATCATCACACCTAGAATATGTGGAACTATGTGAAAAATGACCCAAATGATATTCGTACAAATCACATTGTAAATTGGGTTCAACCAAGTGTATTCAATGTAAATAAGTGGTAAAATCACGAATACTTGTGGTATATACATGATCTAGTCTAAAAATATTTTGGGTATTTATTTTTAGATCAGTCAATTTTTAATTACTCGAAATTTGATTGTTGTGAGGACACGAGCGATGTACGAGGTTGGGCCAACAATGTGTGAGCTTACGTCCTCGGGAGAGCGAAGCTCTACCTTGGATTTCACTATGATATTCAACAAATACAAGTACAATGATGTGACAACAATAATCAAGATGGAAACGTCTCGAAAAACAATCGAAAACACTCCGTTGCGCCCTGAAGAAGTGCAATCGCGAGTTGTGGTCAATAACTCGCGACCACTTGCGATTACTAGCGCCTGGAACAGTGCAGCGGACCGCGAGGGTCAGGCTGGATCAGTAAGTCGCGATTGGAACAGTGTAGAGACAATAACTCGCGGCTACGTGCGATAAGTCACGATTGGAACAGTGCAGATACAATAACTCGCGGCTACGTGCGATAAGTCGCGATTGGAACAGTGTAGATACAATAACTCGCGGCCACGTGCGATAAGTCGCGAGTCTGCAGTGCAGGAGAATGAAGTCTTGCCTTGGGGAGCGTGCTAACTGCCTGAACCTTTCCAAATGCACTGGGGCTTGTATTTATATAGGAATCGAGCCCAACTTCGCTTACTTGAGCCATAAGCCCAGTTTACTTCACTTAGCCCAAAACACTTATATAATCTCCAATTATAATATAATAAATGCCATGCTGATACCGATGTTTCGGCAACCAATCCCGATCAAGATATTAGTCGGAAATACGATGAGGAAATACCGGAAAACCACGTAAATTAGTTCTTTGCCTCCAAGCAGTGAATAAGCAGCCACATGACATCGTTGCACCTGACCGGTGTGCTCCCGGGTGGCAAATTACGAAAATACGCCTCGCCCCGTTCGGGACCGAGATGACCCAAAACATTCCAAAACGCCTACAAAAACATTATACGGCCCCAACGAGCCTGAATTATGAGAATACCCCTCTGGGAATGCCTTGTGATTAAATATGAAAATAACTAAAATAATATATAACCGCGTCGGACGAGCACCTGGGTAAGGATAACCACAAGAAAATATACCCGGGTAATATCAATAGTCCCCTGGTTTTCAGATTCAGATTCTGAGTCGTAAACCATGTATCGCCAGCTCGTCCGGAAAGCCGATTATCGTTCGACAGCTCCGCCGAAAAAATATTTAATATGGTTGAAATTCTCTCGTCAATACGATCGTTTTGACACTAAAAACGTCAGATTCTGAGCTCGGGTGAAAATCTCCGGATTTTTCGGCTCGGGATATCACCCTTATAAATACCCTGTACGTCCTTCATAACTCATTTTCTCGTGCGGAATCCTGAGTACCCGCGACTTATCGTAGTTACTGTGCAATCCGTGACTTTTCGAAATCACTCGCGACTTATCGTTCCACTGTGATATCCGCGACGATAACGCGCGACTGTCTTGGACCAGACCTGTCTCCATATCTCGCGAGCACTGTGCTTATCGCGACGTATCTACCAAATCTCGCGACTTAAGGACTTAAACAGTAATTCTCGCGACTTTTCGCCAATAACTCGCGAGACACTTAGTAAAATGTGTAAAAATAATTTCAAAAAATAAATTTGAATTAAATTTTACCAATGACTTCCGATCGTAGCGAATCCTCGGGCTCCGCCACTACTTCATCCTCAGATCATTCAGATTCCTCATCCAGTTCGGGGAGTTTCGATTCTATCACAGCCCCTTTTCCTCCTTGCTTTCCACAATAAATTCTCATTTTTTCGAGAGGATCGCTCGTCTCGAAAACACCCTCGGCCCTCAAAGCTCCGCGGTTAAAGCCCTCAAATCCTTTAACCAACCTTATAACATGCATGCTCGGAAGTGGGTTTCGATTCTTGAACAGTATTATCTCCCTTCCGATTGTGTCTTATACCAACCTGAACTTACCGACCGTCTTTTGACGCCTCCGATCGCCACCCACATTGTTTCTTTTGAATATTTAGAGTGTGGCATTCGTGTCCCTCTTCATCCTTTCCTCGTAGAATTGCTCTCGCATCTACAAATTCACCTCTTCCAACTGAACCCTAGTTCAATTTCTCTTGTCGTCGCCTTCATAATATTCATGGAGGTGAATTGCATTCCTTTGACCATAGACCTTTTCTTTCAAATCTTCCATATTAGTACTGTTTCCAAATTTGGTGCCCAAGGTTGTATATTTTTCCACCCGAGGCACAAGACAAGCCCGTTCCCTTTTTCTACTCCCCACTCCAATCACGACTGGAAGAAACACTTCTTTTTTATTTGCGGTGTGGGGGATACGAGGCAGTCTCCTGTGAGTCTTCCTTGGCGGTTCCCCGTTGAAGGGGAACCATTTTTCCCTGAAGCCTACGGCCCTATTTCTCGGACAACCCTATCGAGTCCTATGAGGAAGCACTCCTCGATTGCGCTAGGTTGGACGGCACTGACTGGACCGTGAAGACCTTATTCTACGCCCCGATCCTGGTTGCTTTCAACCTCCTTCCGGTCCCTCCCCATTTTAGTAGAGAACTACTAGGTATCTGGACCGCATATTCATATCGGGGCTGAACTTGATAACTCTTATTTGATAGAAAGAACCTTAGGAACTTGATTTAACTTGTTTCAAATTTCCAATTCGCGTTTCTCACCTAACTTACTTGTCTTGCAGATAAAATAATGGCTCCAGCTAAGGACCCAGCAAAGAAGGGGATCGGCTGAATTTCCTCCGTGACCTACTTGCGGAGCTCATCTTTGAGGCGCCACCGGGGGCTCGGAACCGAACTTTCGCGGCCGAGCTGGCGTCAAGTCTACAAGAGGTGGCATCCCCGACTGGGGAAATAAGACGCGACACTCCTCCACCACCACAACCTGCTGCGACGGTGGCCAATCCCGAGCCGGTAAACGAGGAGCCGGCTGAAGCTATTACTGAAAGTCCCGAAGACCTAATCCCCTTGTCTCGGAGATTAGAGTACGTTATTAAGGAGCCCACCCCCGATGAAGGCATGTACGACTTTGCTGAAACATTAGTGGATATCATCGGGGACAACGAGGAGGGCGAGATTAGCGAGGACCAACTGATGAACCCGGTGGTGGAGGAGATATGCCAAGAAACCCGTCCGGAGGGAGACACCAATCAAGGCGCCCGTCTTGGAGATCGCGGAACTCGTCAGAAAGAGTGGGTTAACCGCCGAATTTATTGACGCCTTCCGTATACATGACATCCCGAGACTAACGGTTAAGGAATAGATCGATATGGGATGCCTGGCCGGCTTCGTTTTGATAAAAGACGGACTCACCTTTCGAATTCCGAGAGGTGACAACGTATCGAATCGGCCGGCCCTGGCATATTTTGATCGCAACCCGGAGTTGCTGCGTTGTGGTCGGGATGACCACAAGGTGTTTACCGACGTTGGTGCGTTAATTAGTCAGACCGCGACGATGCGTCCCACCATTGGGGAGATTCGTTGCGGCACTAGAAATTGCTCACCTATATCCTTATCTCTTACGACGTATGTACTAACCATTCTTGTTTTCATTTCAGATGGAGCGGACGATAATCGAGTTGGGCACCGCAGCTGCAGTAGGGGAATACTGTATGCTCAGACACTCGGAGCTCGACTCTTCGGATATTATTGGGGAGCAGACGAAGAAGGCGGCGGAGAAGCTGATGCAGAATCAGCGTTTTTTTGTATATACAACAAGTATTCTTGATTTTACCCCTTATTTACTTTGAATACACTTGGTTTTACCAAATTTAAAATGTGATTTGTACGAATATCATTTGGGAAATTATTAACATAGTTCCACATGTTCTAGGTGTGATGATTTTGATTTCAATTAAACTTGAATTCATGTTGTTAAAACATGAATACATGTTGTTAGAACATAGAATAACTTGGTTATACCATGATTTATGTGATTAAACTTTAGTTTAAATGCTATGACATGAAGTCATGTTGTTATGACTTGCACAATTATCCCGTTTTCGAACTTATTTCTTTTGTATATAGAACAAGTATTCGTGATTTTAACCTTCATTTAGTTTGAATAAACTTGATTTTACCAAATTTACAATGTGATTTGTATGAATATAATTTGGCTCATTTTCCACATAGTTCCACATGTTCTAGGGGTGATTATTTTGATTTCAATTAAACTTGAATTCATGTTGTTAGAACATAGAATAACATGGTTATACCATGATTTATGTGATTAAACTTTAGTTTAAATGCTATGACATGAAGTCATGTTGTTATGACTTGCACAATTATCCCGTTTTCGAACTTATTTCTTTTGTATATAGAACAAGTATTCGTGATTTTAACCNTTCCGATAACCCAGCCCCAGCGCTTCATCTACCTTAATATATTTGTTGATTTTCTGAAGCAGTTTCCCCAAGGTAGATGGTGGGCTCTTCACCAAACTGGCCGAAAGGCCGCACGGTCCTAAGACCTGCTGTAGAATATCAATTTTATCCCGAAGCTCAAGCTTGATGCCTCGGGCGGTCCTGTTGAATTTCTCCATAAAGGACCGAAGACTCATTTTTGCCGGAATATATTTTAGCTGGTATAGTTCCTGCCTGCTTCGGGGCGGTCCTACATTTGGAGCGAACTGCTCAGAGAAAGCCAAAATAAACCCACCATACGACTGTATGGATCGGGCCGGCAGATTTTTGAACCAGGTTCGGGCATCGCCTTGCAATCCTGCCGCGAAGATGCTGCACTTCAGTGAATCCGAGGCCCGAACTGTTCCCATACGTAACTCAAAATCAGCGACGTGATCAATAGGATCACCATCGCCTCGGATTGTCGGCAACCCCTCGGGGTTGCGATAATGTCGATATGGGACCGCTGCCCAGATTTCTTCTGAAAAGGGGAGCATCAAATCCCCCAAGGCGGCTGATACGTATTCAGATTGCTGGGATGACGCTTGGACAGCATGTAAATAATGCCACCAATCGTCATCCTTATTTCGCCTTATAGGGGCCTCCATGGCCCTGTTAAATAAGCCTAGATTGCGTCCCAGATTCGGTTCGCAATCCTTCAGCGCACGCATGTTCTTCAACTCCCTGGTGAGCTCATCTATTCGTCGCTGCATCTGCTTCTGGCCATTTCCAGGAGCGGGAGTTAGAGCTCTGGCTGGAGGGGGAGGAGTAGATCGATATCTAGGCCTCCTTGTGTTGACGCCACGCCTGAAGGCTTCTTCCTCATCAGTGCTGCGTTCGTCGGGATCACTTTCATACCCTCTGTTTCTGGGAACAGGGCTTGAGAAAGCCGGTGGTTCCGCTCCACTTTTCTCCGTCGTGATTTCAGTACCACCTTCCTTACAACAGCCTCCAAATCCTACAATGTGAATGTTGGTGCTGGAAGACTGTCGGGAAGCACGTCACTATCATTCGTCGGAGTTACATTTGCCATGCGTTTGATTATCCTATCCCAGGAAGAGAACTCAAACGGGATTAGAAAAAATCGTCCCCACGGACGGCGCCAAACTGTTATGGTCCCTTTTTAGGGGGTACCAACAGTCGTCCGGTTCGTTCAATAAACGAACTCGGTTCTGATTTCTTTAAAATGTGGAAGACGATTTAAAAGCTAAAAACCAAAGTAAATACACGACAATATATAGTGGAAACCCCGTGAATTGGGGTGAAAACCACTCGACTAAGAGGTGATTATGCTCTTAGCCTGCTCACTAAAGAAATGAATCAGAGTTCATACAAGACAGGTTAATGAAAATGACGAGGTAAAGAAAGCAGGAAGAATTCGGAAGGGTAACAGCCTGTTCTTCTGCGTCCAATGGGTCCTGTCTTTTCCTTCGTCTTGCCCTGTACTTATAGAGTTGCCGGCGAGTGTAATCCACGTCCTGTAACCGCCTCTGACAAGTTTGTTAGAGGTTGTTATCGCAGGATGTAAAACGAGGCTGGGACCGATGCGTGGTCTGCGTGATCGGGCTCGAAGCATGATAAACGTGACAGGGCCCGAACTGTGGAACGCGTGAGCCTGTAACCGTTTTGTAACTGTTCGGTTATCTTCGATCCTCTGTGTTGAACATCGGGCCGCTATTCCTAAAGGTGTAAGTGGGCTATTAGTGTTCGTTTTGACTATTTAAGTTGGCCCAACTATTATCGGGACTCACCCATTACAGGGTACCCGGTCCTCGAGTTCTCATCAACCATGAATACATGTTGTTGGAACATAGAATGACTTGGTTATACCATGATTTATGTGATTAAACTATAGTTTAAATGCTATGACATGAAGTCATGTTATTATGACTTGTACAATCATTCCGTTTTCGAACTTATTTCTTTTGTATATAGAACAAGTATTCGTTATTTTAGCCTTTATTTAGTTTGAATACACTTGATTTTACCAAATTTACAATGTAATTTGTATGAATATCATTTGGCTCATTTTCACATAGTTCCACATGTTCTAGGTGTGATGATTTTGATTTCAATTCAACTCAAATTCATGTTGTTAGATCAAAGAAAAAACGTTGTTGGAACATAGAATGACTTGGTTATAACATGATTTATGTGATTAAACTATAGTTTAAATGCTATGACATGAAGTCATGTTATTATGACTTGCACAATCATTCCGTTTTCGAACTTATTTCTTTTGTATATAGAACAAGTATTAGTTATTTTAGCCTTTATTTAGTTTGAATACACTTGATTTTACCAAATTTACAATGTAATTTGTATGAATATCATTTGGCTGATTTTTCACATAGTTCCACATGTTCTAGGTGTGATGATTTTGATTTCAATTCAACTCAAATTCATGTTGTTAGATCAAAGAAAAAATTGGTTATACCATGATTTATGTGATTTAACTATATTTTAAATGCTATGACATGAAGTCATGATGTTATGACTTGCACGATCATTACGATTTTGAACAATGTGATTTTGTATATACAACAAGTATTCGTGATATTACCCATTATTTACTTTGAATACACTTGGTTTTACCAAATTTACAATGTGATTTGTACGAGTATCGTTTGGGTCATTTCTCACAAAGTTCAACATTTTCTAGGTGTGATTCAATTAAACATGAATTCATGTTGTTATGACTTGCACGATCGTTCCGTTTTCGAACTTACTTTTTTTGTAATTACAACAAGTATTCGTGATTTTACCCCTTATTTACTTTGAATACACTTGGTTTTAGCAAATTTACAATATGATTTGATTTAATATCATTTGGCTCATTTTTCACATAGTTCCACATGTTCTAGTTGTGATGATTTTGAATTCAATTAAACTTGAGTTCATGTTGTTAAAACATGAATACATGTTGTTAGAACATAGAATGACTTGGTTATACCATGATTTATCTGATTAAACTATAGTTCAAATGCTATGACATGAAGTAATGTTGCTATGACTTGCACAATCATTCCGTTTTCGAACTTATTTCTTTTGTATATAGAACAAGTATTCATGATTTTAGCCTTTATTTAGTTTGAATACACTTGATTTTACCAAATTTACAATGTGATTTGTATGAATATCATTTGGCTCATTTTCCACATAAGTCCACGTGTTCTAGGTGTGATGATTTTGAGTTCAGTTAAACTTGAATTCATGTTGTTAAAACATGAATACATGTTGTTAGAACATAGAATAACTTGGTTATACATGATTTATCAGATTAAACTATAGTTTAAATGCTATGACATGAAGTCATGTTGTAATGACTTGCACGATCATTCCGTTTTCGAACTTACTTTTTTTGTATATACAACAAGTATTCGTGATTTTATTCCTTATTTACGTTGAATACACTTGGTTTTAGCAAATTTACAATGTGATTTGTACGAATATCATTTGGGTCATTTTTCACATAATTCCATATGTTCTAGGTGTGATTATTTTGATTTCAATTAAACTAAAATTCATGTTGTTAGACCAAAGAAAAACTTGGTTATACCATGATTTATGCGATTTAACTATATTTTAAATGCTATGACACAAGTCATGTTGTTATGACTTGCACGATCATTCCGTTTTCGAACTTACTTTTTTGTATATACAACAAGCATTCGTGATTTTAACCCTTATTTACTTAGAATACACTTGGTTTTAGCAAATTTACAATTTGATTTGTATGAATATTATTTGGCTCATTTTTCACATAGTTCCACATGTTCTAGGTGTAATGATTTGATTTCAATTCATGAAGTCAATACCATGATTTATATGATTTAACTATATTTTAAATGCTATGACATGAAGTCATGATGTTATGACTTGCACGATCATTACGATTTTGAACTTACTTTTTTTGTATATACAACAAGTATTCGTGATATTATCCCTTATTTAATTTGAATACACTTGGTTTTACCAAATTTACAATGTGATTTGTACGAATATCATTTATGTCATTTCTCACATAGTTCCACATGTTCTAGGTGTGATGATTTTGATTTCAATTAAACATGAATTCATGTTGTTAAAACATGAATACATGTTGTTAGAACATAGAATAACTTGGTTATACCATGATTTATCTGATTAAACTATAGTTTAAATGCTATGACATGAAGTCATGTTGTTATGACTTGTACGATCATTCCGTTTTCGAACTTATTTCTTTTGAATATAGAACAAGTATTCGTGATTTTAGCCTTTATTTAGTTTGAATACACTTGATTTTAGCAAATTTACAATGTTATTTGTATGAATATCATTTGGCTCATTTTTCACATAGTTCCACATGTTCTAGGTGTGATGATTTTGAGTTCAATTCAACTGGAATACATGTTGTTAGATCAAAGAAAAAATTGGTTATACCATGATTTATGTAATTTAACTATATTTTAAATGTGATGACATGAATTCATGTAGATATGACTTGCACGATCATTCCGTTTTTGAACTTACTTTTTTTGTATATACAACAAGTATTCTTGATTTTACCCCTTATTTATTTTGAATACACTTGGTTTACCAAATTTACAATGTGATTTGTACGAATATCATTTGGGTCATTTGTCACTTAGTTCCACATGTTCTTAGTGTGATGATTTTGATTTCAATTAAACTTGAATTCATGTTGTTAAAATATGAATACATGTTGTTAGAACATAGAATAACTTGGATATACAATGATTTATGTGATTAAATTATTGTATAAATGCTATGACATGAAGTCATGTTGTTATGACTTGCACGATCATACCGTTTTCGAACTTATTTTTTTTGTAAATACAACAAGTATTCGTGATTTTACCCCTTATTTACTTTGAATATACTTGGTTTTACCAAATTTACAATGTGATTTGTTTGAATATTATTTGGCTCATTTTTCAGATAGTTCCACATGTTCTAGGAGTTATGATTTTGATTTCAATTCAACTCGAATTCATGTTTTTAAATCATGATTACATGTTGTTAGATCAATGAAAAACTTGGTTATACCATGATTTATGTGATTTAACTATATTTTAAATGCTATGACATGAAGTCATGTTGTTATGACTTGGACGATCATTACGTTTTTGAACTTACTTTTTTTGTATATAGAACAATTATTCGTGATATTACCCCTTATTTACTTTCAATACACTTGGTTTTACCAAATTTACAGTGTGATTTGTACGAATATCGTTTGGGTCATTTCTCACATAGTTCCACATGTTCTAGGTGTGATGATTTAGATTTCAATTAACTTGAATTCATGTTGTTAAAACACGAATACATGTTGTTAGAACATAGAATAACTTGGTTATATCATCATTTATCTGATTAAACTATAGTTTAAATGCTATGACATGAAGTCATGTTGTTATGACTTGCACAATCATTCCGTTTTCGAACATATTTCTTTTTTACATAGAACACGTATTCGTGATTTTAGCCTTTATTTAGTTTGAATACACTTGATTTTACCAAATTTACAATGTGATTTGTATGAATATCATTTGGCTCATTTTCCACATAGTTCCACATGTTCTAGGTGTGATTATTTTGATTTCAATTAAACTTGAATTCATGTTGTTAAAACATGAATACATGTAGTTAGAACATAGAATAACTTGGTTATACGATGATTTATGTGATTAAACTATAGTTTAAATGCTATGACATGAAGTCATGTTGTTATGACTTGCACAATCATTCCGTTTTCGAACTTATTTCTTTTGTATATAGAACAAGTATTCGTTATTTTAGGTTTTATTTAGTTTGAATACACTTGATTTTACCAAATTTACAATGTGATTCGTATGAAAATAATTTGGCTCATTTTCCACATAGTTGCACATGTTCTAGGTGTGATTATTTTGATTTCTATTAAACTTGAATTCATGTTGTTAAAACATGAATACATGTTGTTAGAACATAGAATAACTTGGTTATACCATTATTTATGTGATTAAACTATAGTTTAAATGCTATGACATGAAGTCATGTTGTTATGACTTGCACAATATTCCGTTTTCGAACATATTTCTTTTGTATATAGAACAAGTATTCCTGATTTTAGCCTTCATTTTGTTTGAATACACTTGATTTTACCAAATTTACAATATGATTTGTATGAATATCATTTGGCTCATTTTCCACATAGTTCCACATGTTCTAGGTGTGATTATTTTGATTTCAATTAAACTTGAATTCATGTTGTTAAAACATTGTTATGGTCCCTTTTTAGGGGATACCAACAGTCGTCCCGTTCGTTCAATAAACGAACTCGGTTCTGATTTCTTTAAAATGTGGAAGACGATTTAAAAGCTAAATACCAAAGTAAATACACGAAAATATATAGTTGAAAACCCGTGAGTTGTGGTGAAAACCACTCGACTAAGAGCTGATTATGCTCTTAGCCTGCTCACTAAAGAAATGAATCAGAGTTCATACAAGACATGTTAATGAAAATGACGAGGTAAAGAAAGCAGGAAGAATTCGGCAGGGTAACAGCCTGTTCTTCTGCGTCCATAGGGTCCTGTCTTTTCCTTCGTCTTGCCCTGTACTTATAGAGTTGCCGGCGAGTGTAATCCACGTCCTGTAACCGCCTCTGACAATTTTGTTAGAGGTTGTTATCGCAGGATGTAAAACGAGGCTGGGACCGATGCGTGGTCTGCGTGATCGGGCCCGAAGCATGATAAACGTGACAGGGCCCGAAGCGTGGAAC